>JAKSXO010000035.1:4570980-4765980 GCA_024509115.1 Crotalus helleri | reverse complement strand
TCCCTGACCTAAGTCCTCCTGTTCTAAGCGGTGAGCCTCCTAGACCAGGGGTAGGCAACCTTGGCTCTTTTATGACTCGTGGACTTTAACTCCCAGAATTCCTGAGCCAGCATGGGGGAACTATGCCCCTCTCATTACCTGTGGACTTCAACTCCCAGAATTCTGAGCCAGCATGGCTCAGCTTGGAAACTTCTCCCTTTCCCCTCAACATGGCTGGCTCAGGAATTCTGGGAGTTGAAGTCTATGAGTCATAAAAGAGTCCAGGTTGGCTACCCCTGGTCTAGGAGGCTCACCGCTTAGAACAGGAGGACTTAGGTCAGGGGTAGGTAACCTTGGCTCTTTTATGATTCGTGGACTTCAACTCCCAAAATTCCTGAGCCAGCATGGGGAAACTATGGCCCCCTTTATGCCTTGTGGACTTCAACTCCCAGAATTCCTGAGCCGGCATGGCTCAGCTTGTTCTGGGAGTTGAAGTCCACGAGTCATAACAGAGCCAAGGTGGCCTACCCCTGGCCTAGACATTCTTCTTGGTAAACCGTAGTTAAGCATGGGCAAGGGAAGTCTAGGCCTAGATTTCATCTGAAGACTTTCCAGTGAGAACATGGTAATATAACCTTCTTCACTGTACAAAATACCACTTTTCAGTGTAAAACAAGTTCAAAGTTTCCTTGAGTGGGAGATGCTATCTTAGATCACTTTTTGACATAAAACCTAAATTTCAGAGCTTCTTTGAGTGAAGGTTACTATCGTAGACCTTTTTTTTTTCTTGAGACTCTACATTTCAAAATTTCTTTGAGTGGAAGAAACTATGGAGAAGTAGATCGTTTTTTGATGTAAAATCCTAAATTTCAGAATTTCTTTTAGTGAAAGAAACTATGGTAGATCATATTTTATTTGAGACCCCAATATTTAGAGCTTCTACAGCCAGGAGAAGCTATCATAGATCATTTTTGATGTGAGACCCCCAAATTTTAGAACTTCTTTGAGTTGGGAAAGTTAGGGTAGACTGTCTTTGATGTGAGGTCCTAAATTTCAGCTCTTCTTTGTGTGGGAGAAGCTATGGTAGAACATATTTTATTTGAGACCCTAAAGTTCAGAGCTTCTGTGAGTAGGAGAAGCTATCACAGATCATTTCTGATGTGAGACCCCAAATGTTAGAACTTCTTTGAGCTGGGAAAGTTATGGTAGACTGTCTTTGATGTGAGGTCCTAAATTTCAGATCTTCTCTGTGTGGGAAAGCTATGGTGGACCATGTTGGACACATCACAAAGTACCAGAGATGGAAAACTGGAGTGGCAAGTGAAAGGATTTTGCTACTCAGTAAATCTCACAACAGGGGGTTGGACTAGATGACCTCCAAGGTCCCTTCCAACTTTACTATTATTATTATTATTATTATTATTATTATTATTAGCCTGTTTATAAAAACACAAATTGCAGAATGAGGAGATGGGACTCGTTCTAGAGACGTTCTAGATAAATGGAGAAGATTTAGTTCCATCTCTTCTTCCTGCGTCCCTCTCCTGGGACCTCTGCCAAGAGATGAAAGCCAGGAGGCTTCTGTCTTTCTTTGGTAACGTCTTACTCTTCCTCAAGCTCTGTCATCAGAAGATCTGGTCAGGACAATGGTTTGCGATTCCCATCACTGAGTGGCATTCTTCTCCCCTAGAGATCCCCAAATATTACACCAGGATTGTTGGCAACAGGAGGTCCCAAACGAAGCAAAGCCCAACTCCATCTGAATATCTGGGCAATAGGCTGAGCATCTCTTGGTGATTCTCTTTTTGAAGGTTATCACGCCTGAAGGACACAAGGAAGAAACTGAAAGTGTGGTGAGTGGAAACATTGGCGGGTACAAATGCTTGAGAATTGGATAACATGACTACAAGGTTGGAGGACTGAGTTCATTGACAGCAATGCCAACTATTTTGCCACCACCCAGTTTGTAGGCAATAATAGAATAACCGTGTTAGAAGGGATCTTGGAGGTCTTCTACTCCGACCCTCTGCTCAAGCAGGAGACCTTGTACTATTTCAGAAAATCTTTTCTTAAAAGCCTACAGTGATGGAGCACCCACAAGTTCTGGAGGTCAGCCATTCCACTGGTTAATTGTTCCCACTGTCGGAAAATTTCTCCTTAGTTCTAGGTTGCTTCTCTCTTTGGTTAGTTTCCACCCGTTGCTTCTTGTCCTGCCTTCAGGCGCTTTGGAGAATAGCTTGACTCCCTCTTCTTTGGGGCAGCCCCTGAGAGATTGGAATACTGCTATCATGTCCCCCCTAGTCCTTCTCTTTGTTAAACTAGACATACCCAATTCCAGCAACCGTTCCTTATATGTTTTAGCCTCCAGTCCCCTAATCATCTGCTCAAGCAGAAGACCCTATACTATTTCAGACAAGTGGCTATCCAGTCTCTTCTTAAAAACCTCCAGTGATGGAGCACCCACAACTTCTGGAGACCAGCTATTCCACTGGTTAATTGTTCCCACTGTCGGGAAATTTCTCCTTAGTTCTAGGTTGCTTCTCTCTTTAGTTAGTTTCCATCCGTTGCTTCTTGTCCCGCCTTCTGGTGCTTTGGAGAATAGATTGACCCCATCTTCTTTGTGGAAGCCCCTGAGATATTGGAAGACTGCTATCATGTCACTCCCTAGTCCTTCTTTTCATAGAACCAGGAGTGACATGATAACAATCTTCCAATATTTGAGGGGCTGCCACAAAGAAGATGGAGTTCGGGGAGGACTACTTGGTGATGGGTTTGGAGAATCCCACCATTCTATGAAGAATGGTGAAAATAAATAAGGGTGTTTAGTTTAATAATAATAGTAATAATAATAATAATAACACCCCAGACTTAACAATTGTCAATAAGAAAGACAAAAAAGTCTGGATAGTGGACGTGGCAGTGCCTGGAGACAGCAGAATAGACGAGAAAGAACTGGAGAAGATAACAAAATACAAAGACCTACAAATAGAAATAGAAAGACTGTGGCAAAGGCAAGCAAGGGTAGCACCAATAGTGATAGGCTCCTTGGGTGCAATCCCAAAACAACTGGAGCACCACTTGAACACCATTGGCACTGACAAATTCAGCATTAGTCAATTGCAAAAGGCGGCCTTACTAGGAACTGCTTCCATCCTGCGACGATACCTGTAATACCATCAAACATCCACATCTGCCTATCCCAGGTCCTGGGTAAGGACTCGATAGGTAGACAAAATGCCAAATCCAGTCTGAACATCTGGCCGACTATGCGATGATCCATAATAATAATAATAGTTGGAAGGGACCTTGGAAGTCATCTAGTCCAACCCCCTGCTCAGGCAGGAAACCCTATACCATTTCGGACAAATGGCTGTCTAGTCTCTTCTTAAAAACTTCCAGCTTTGGAGCATTCACAGCTTCTGGAGGCAAGCTAATTGTTCTCACTCTCAGTAAATTCCTCCTTAGTTCCAGGTTGCTTCTCTCCCTGATTAGTTTCCATCCATTGCTTCTTGTCCTACCCTCTGGTGCTTTTGAGAATAGGTTGACCCCCTCTTCTCTGTGGCAGCCCCTGAGATATTGGAACATTGGTATCATGTCACCCCGGTCCTTCTCTTTTGAACTTTTACAGAATAACAGAATGATAGAGTTGGAAGGTACCCTGGAGGTCTTCTAGTCCAAACCCTGCTCAGGCAAGAAACCCTACACCATTTCAGACAAATGGCTGTCCAGTCTCTTCTTAAAAACTGAGGTTGTCCGACCGGAGGCGGGCCACATTCCTTGAGCCCAAAGGCCGCATGATCCAAATTGGTTGCACCAACATGGATATAAGCTATAAGAACATTAGCCTGGAGCATAATCTCTGCCCATTAGTGGGTCAGGTAAAGTTACACAAGGTACCAGCTACGATTTCTTAAGCCTGATCTAGGCCTAAGGAAAAACACCTGGTTCTTACAGAGGAGTTTGATACGCACCTCTCTAACTCGCTGAGAACACCGTGCCCCCTTCCATAAACCTCCTGAAAGATTTATTTCCTTGGCTGCTTGGGGATGTGAGATGGAAAAGAGCAAAGTCCCTCTTAACAACGGAAGAGAAGATTTGTAAGTCAGGGCTGAACTGTGGGGTCCAGTGCAGAGAAGAGGAGCAACGGAGATGATTAGACAACCGGAGGGTAAAACGGAGGAAGAATGGTGGCAGAAATTGGATGTGTCTAGTTTTATGAAGGACCAGGGCTGACAGGATAGCAGTTTTCCAGTAGCCCTTCCAATTCTTATTCTGCTGGTGCTCAAAATAGAACTTGGAGCTGGAAGGTCTTCTGCTCTGTCTTGGGGGGCTTCTTCTATCTGAAAAGCCTTTGATCCAATATAACCTGGGTCTTTCTGTCTGTTTCTGTCTTTGTCTCTCTGTCTCTGTCTCTCACTCTTTCTTGCTCTCTCTCGCTCTCTCTTTTTCTCTCTCTCTGTCTGTGTTTGTGCGCGCATGCACGTGTGTGTTTCCCTGTTTCTCTCTGTCTCCCTCCCTTTCTCTCTCTGTTGCTTTCTCTCTGTCTATCTCTCTGTGTGTTTCCCTGTGTTTCTCTCTGTCTCTCTCCCTCTGTGTGTGTGTGTGTTTCTTTCCCTGTGTTTCTCTCTGTCTCTCTCTGTCTCTGTGTGTTTCCCTGTGTTTCTCTCTGTCTCTCTCCCTCTCTGTGTGTGTGTTTTTCTCTGTCTCTCTCCCTCTGTGTGTGTGTGTGTTTCTTTCCCTGTTTCTCTCTGTCACTCTCCCTCTATTTCTTTCCCTGTTTCTCTGTCTCTTTCTCTCCCTCTCTCTCTGTATGTGTTTCTTTCCCTGTGTTTCTATCTTTCTCTCCCTCTCTCTTTCTTTTCCTGTGTTTCTCTGTCTCTCTCCCTCTATGTTTGTGTGTATGTTTCTTACCCTGTGTTTCTGTCTCTCTCCCTCTCTGTCTGTTGCTTTCTCTCTGTCTCTCTCTGTGTTTGTCTCTCTCCCCCTCTCTCTGTTTCTTTCCCTGTGTTTCTCTGTCTCTCTCTCACCCCTTCTCTCTCTGTGTTTCTTTCTGTGTTTCTCTCTGTCTCTCTCCTTCTCTCTCTTTCTTTGTCTCTGTCTCTCTCTATCTCTCTCTGTCTCTGTCTCTCTCTGTGTGTTTGTCTCTCTCCCCCTCTCTCTCTGTTTCTTTCCGTGTGTTTCTCTGTCTCTCTCTCACCCCCCTTCTCTCTGTGTGTTTCTTTCCGTGTTTCTCTCTATCTCTCTCCTTCTCTCTGTGTCTTTCTTTGTCTCTGTCTCTCTCTGTCTCTCTCTATCTCTCTCTGTCTCTGTCTCTCTCTGCGTGTCTCTCTCTGTGTGTCTGTCTCTGTCTCTGTCTCTCTGCCTCTCTCTCTCTCTCTCTCTCTCTCTCTCTCTCTCTCTCTCTCTCTCTCTCTCGTTGCAAGGGACTTTTGGAGTGTGACAATCCTTCTGATGCCCAAGTTATTTTCACCCCACCCAGTAAGCAAGCAGCTGCCTGTAGTGTACCGATTTTATACGAGGCCACAGCAGTCACGCAGAACACTTCTTCCTTGCCACACTCCCTGAAACGGAGACACCACAGGTTGGTGCGCTGGTTGTCGCATACGAAGCACGTCAGCGGGAAAACTGCAGAAGGCGAGAAGGAAGGAGGGGAAAAAGTGAAGAGCATTTCAGACTTGAAATTAACATCTGGCCAATATTCTTGCCCAAAGTTTCTAGATGTGGTTCGGCCTCTGAATCCCCAACGGAGTATAACAGCCTTATCTTCAACCTTTTCAGGTTCTGCTTGCTGGTCTAGGATCAAAATCAACCACTTTGGTCGTTATGGTACTTTAAAGGAGGCGCGATGGATCCGCAGTTAACAATGCTGAGCTTGTCAGCCGGAGAGCTGACAGTTCGAGACCTGAGCGGCGCACGACGGGGTGAGCTCCCGTTCCTTGCCTCGGCTCCTTCCCACTTAGCAGTTTGAAAGCATGCAACTGCGAGTAGATAAATAGGCACCACTTTGGTGGGAAGGTAACCGCGTTCTGTGCGCCTTTGGCGTATAGCCACGCTGGTCACATGACCACAGAAATTGTCTCCGCACGACACTGCCCCCTAGAGGAGGGAATGACTGGACAGGGGAAATTTTACCTTTTGCCCTTTAAAACAGAGATCCCCAACCTTTTGGGCACCAGGGACCGGTTCCGTGGAAAGAGGTTTTTTCATGGAATGGAAGGTACGTGGTTTTGTATGCTGCCTGCATCTTGTGGATGAGGCTTTGCTTGCTTGTGTGGACCAGTTGCTGGCATGCCACAGCCCGGTATTAGTCCATGGACCGGGGTTGGGGGCCCCTGCCTTAAAAAGATACTTCTTATCTTCTGCTGGTTATAGTTAGATTTGAAAACCTTCTTTTGCTTGTTTATTATTGTTGTTGTTGTTGTTATTTATTATTGCTGTTGTTATTATTATTGTTGTTGTTGTTATATAATTATTGATTTGGTGCACAGTCAGATGTTCAGACTGAATTTGGCAATTTTGTCCACCTATTGAGTCCTTCCAAAGCACCTGGAATAGGCAGGTCTGGATAATAGTAGTAGTAGTAGCAGCAGCAACAACAACAACAACAACAATAATAATAATAAAGTTAGAAGGGACCTTGGAGATCATCTAGTCCAGTGGTTCTCAACCTGTGGGTCGGGACCCTATTTGGCGTCGAACGACCATTTCACGAGGGTCGCCAAACAACGCAGTCCGCCATTTTTTTCCCTTTTTCCTTAGCTGTGCTACTTCCTTTTATTCTATTGGCTTTTGAAAGCCAATAGAATAGACTCTCTTGAATAGAGTCTAATTCTATTGGCTTTCAAAAGCCAATAGGAATTGTCCAGGCTGTCTCTGCCCTGCTGAGCCCACCAGAAGTCCCATTCTACAAACGGTGCTGCACCAGTTGAGTAGTCCTCGACTTATGACCGGTTGAGTAGTCCTCGACTTACAACCGGTTGGGGGTCGCGGCATTAAAAAGGTTGAGAACCACTGATCTAGTCCAATCCTCCACTCAGACAGGAAATCCTATATCATTTCAGACAAATGGCTGTCCAGTCTCTTCTTAAAAACTTCCAGTGTTGGAGCATTCACAGCTTCTGGAGGCAGGTTGTTCTACTGGTTAATTGTTCTGACTGTCAGGAAGTTTCTCCTTAGTTCTAGATTGCTTCTCTCCTTGATCAGTTTCCATCCATTGTTTGATAAGCTTAAAAATATCGTCACAGGATGGAAGCTGTTCCAAACGAAGCTGCCTTTTGCCACTGACTTCTGCTATTTACTTATATCCTATTACATGTCCCTATCTTAGTCTCACAGCCAGCCTCAGATGTTAACCTTACCATTTTGTCTCTTGCTTTTCTTTCTCTTCTCTCTTGGTCCATATTTTCAGCTTACCTGTGCTTCATCTTCCTTGTTTCTATTAAACCTGTACCTTTAATCTTCCATTTCTCCAGACCACAGAGCATAGGGACCTTATAATCAGGATATTTGGTAAAATGCTGTTGTTCTTTTGTGTCTACGTCACAGTTTGTGACTTCTGGTGAGGCACATGGTGAGCTGCATGTCTCTGCCAGAGCAGGGATGGCATTCTGGCAGAGATCAGCAGCCAAAAAGTGGATCCTGGCTGCTGAAATCTCTCCAGAGAAAGGAGATATCATGGGATTGCCCATATGTACTCCAGACAGCTGTTCCTTAAAAGTAGACTGTAAGAACCAAGGTTTTTGCGGTCAATTGGTGAGCCAAACAGCTGGGATACAACAGATTCCAGCTAAGCTCACAGTGGTAATGTAGCCTCTAAGGATATAAAGGTCATTTTTCTGACAAACAAGGAAATTATTGTTTTATATAAAACCACTTTTTTTCTTTACAATATTGTTATTTTTCTTATTTTTCTTTCTATTCTTTTTTCTTTTCTGTACTACTTTTACGTTTTATTTTACTTTGCATCCGCTTTCATATTTTTAATTGTAATAGTTAATAAAGTTTTTTTTATCTAGGTCAAAGTTTTTGAGTTGAAGAATTTTAGATTTTTACATGAAGAAAGAGGCTGAACTTGCTTTCCTAAATGGCTTCCCCCAATTACCGTATTTTCCGGCGTATAAGACGACTTTCTAAAGCATGGAAATCGGCGCCAAAGTCGGGGGTCGTCTTATACGCCGAGTCGTCCTATACGCCGGAAAATACGGTATATGGTTTTAGCATTTGAGAAGATTCTTCAACTTGGACTGCACAGAGATTCAATTAGATGGATTAGATAACCTTTATTGCCATTTTTTACTGGCACACATTAAAAATGAAATTCTGTTGCCTACTCTCAAAAGTGTATACATACATAACACACATATAAACATGCAATATACATATATGTGTATAGCTACACCCTTACATATAAATACATTAAATCATTGTCTATCTTGAATACCTAGCGGAAAGAGGAAGCTTGAGAGTTCACAAGGTTAATACGGTATGGAACAAAACTGTGACTGATTCTGGATCTTCTGCTTCGGATACCACGGAGCCTCCTCCCAGAAGGTAACAAGGAAAACAGGTCGTAAAGAGGATGTGTAGTGTCCCAGACAATCTTGTGGACCCTGATCAAGCAGTGCTTATGTGCTATGTCCTGGATAGGAGGGAACTGCAAATAATCTTTTCTGCCGTCCTCACCACTCTCTGCACCACCTTCCTGTCTGAAGCAGGGATGCTTCCAAACCAGACTGTGATGCTGTATGACAGGATGCTCTCAATTGTCTCTTTGTAGAAAGTGGTCAGGACAGAGGAAGGAAGATGTACTTTCCTCGTGAGATGCAGAAAATGCAAGCGCTGCTGTGCCCGCTTCACCAGTGTCTCTCTGTTGAGCGACCAAGCCAACCTATCAATCAACCCTAAAATAAATCAACTCTGACTGATCGTTGGAAGGACAGATAGTGAAGCTCAGATACTTTGGCCACCAACTGAGAAGAGGGGAATCCTTGGAGAAGACCCTGAGGTTGGGAAAGATGGAAGGCAAAAGGAGAAGGGGACGGCAGAGGAGGAGATGGTTAGACGGTGTCCTCAACCCAATGAACACGAGTTTGGCAAACTCCAGGAGACAGTGGGGACAAGAGGACCTAGTATGCTATGGTCCACGAGATTGGCAAGAGTTGGACATGACTTAGCAACTGAACAACTGGTAGAACTGGAACCCTTAAAATGTTCTACCTCTCCCAACACATAATGCTTCCAAACAGAATATAGGTCAATGAACAAGTCAAAACTAGAGTTGGGTAACTCTATCAGTGCCTGAAGCTAACTTTGGCAATCCATCTGTGTTGGTCTAGCAGTGCGGGCTTACCTTCATTTTTAAGCAAAAGCAGCAGACCAAGGACGACAAGGTAGGCCTTCATGGTCCCAGGTTCTCCTTCTTGAGACCTTCAAGTGAACCTTGCAGTACCTGATGAAGTTCTCCAAAGGAACCGGAACGCTTGTGAACAATGATATACACGCATGTGAGTGACTCGCCTTGCCTTCCCCTTTGGGAGGTACAACTGAGAAGATCGATAGTTGCCTCCAGAAAACAGGTTTGGTCAAATGTTTCTAACTCTTGCTAACACTTTCTCCACCATCAAAAGCTCCTCCTCCTCCTCCTCTTTGCCCTGCCACTTCTCTAGCTGGGGAAGATGACTGGCTGGATGAAGATCACCTGAAGATCAACAAATGGCTGTGGCTGATTTGCAAGACACTTGGATCGGAGCTCACGTTCCTGCCAACGTGAAAGCTACTTATGATGCGGGATCTACTAAACTGTTTATCTAGATAGAATGTCTGATCCAAATGTATGGAATCTGCGTAAGTATTGTGTAAGTATTGAGGATCCTGGGAAGATGATTGTAGGTATCTAGCCCTCCGCATTATCTCCTGTTCATCAAGGATCTTTTGAAGTAACTAAGAAGGATTACCTGGATGGATCCAGAGAACCACGAGTATGGGTAGTTCTCCACTTACCACCATGCAAAGTTACAATTGCACTAAGCCACTGCCAGCAGGAATTCTGGGAGTTGAAGTCCACAAATCATAAAGTGGCCATTGTTCCCCACCTCTGCTCTAGAGTCAACAGGACAAAATCTCTTCCCAAATTGTTATAACTTTCCTCTGTACCAACTGCATGTCTTCTTTCTTGCACTTCTCCACAATTAGCCTGAACTCTGCTCCTTAAAATAAATTAACTGGAAGCTTAGAAAAATCTACGGAAATATGAAGGTAGAAACATAGTGGTAGCAACAGAAGCACACTTGACGAGCGAGGTCTTCTAAGTCGGTTGCGTTGCTTCAGGACCTTTCTGTTCCGTGTGTTCCTGCCCAAATTTTAGTTATGGGAGAATCACCTTTTGTTCTTCATATGTTTTAGCCTCCAGTCCCCTAATCGACTTTGTTGCTCTTCTCTTCACTCTTTCTAGAGTCTCACCATCTTTTTTACATTGTGGTGACCAAAACTGGATGCAGGATTCCAAGTGTGGCCTTACCAAGGTGTTACAAAGTAGCATTAATACTTCACGTGATCTTGATTCTATCCCTCTGTCAATGCAGCCTAGAACTTTGGGGAGGAATCTCTTAAGATGCTTTTTTCACGAGGCAACTGAACTTTCTCGTTTTTCTTTGAAGATGTTTCACTTCTCATCCAAGAAGCTTCTTCAGCTCTAACTGGATGGTGGGGAACGGAAAGATTTATACTCCTTCCAGACAGCCGGTCCTTTGCATCCTTCCATTCCCCACCATCCCGTCAAAGCTGAAGAAGCTTCTTGGAAGAGAAGCGAAACATCTTCAAAGAAAAGTATAGGTGTATACTACAGACCACCCAACCAAACAGAGGAAATAGATGAACTTTTTGCTAGTCAGCTAACTAAGGTATGTAGGAAGCACATCACAATAGTAATGGGGGACTTTAACTACCCTGACATCAACTGGGAGACAAACTCCGCACCAAGTGGAAGATCAAACAGGTTCCTGGCAACCTAGCAGACAACTTTGTCTCCCAAAAAGTAGAGAAGGGAACTAGGGGATTAGCCATTTTGGATCTAATTCTCACTAACAGAGATGAAATGATAGAAGGTGTTGAAGCCATAGGAACCCTGGGAGGAAGTGATCATGCAATATTAGAATTCATCATTATGGAAGCACAAGCAATAGAACACAGTCAAACTAGAGTCTTGGACTTCAAGAGAGCTAATTTCAATAAACTTAGAGAGGGCTTGGGAAGGATTCCATTGATGTGAATCCTCAAGGGGAAAACAACTCAAGAAGCTTGGGAAATTTTGAAAAATGAGATAATAAAAGCACAGTCTAGCACAATACCAACAAAGAGGAAAAACAACAGCTCTCAAAAGAAACCAGCATGGCTGCATAAAGAACTCTCTGACAAATTGAAAGATAAAAAGGGCAAGTATAGAAAGTGGAAAGAGGGGAACATAACTAAGTCAGAATATCAGCAAATAGCCCAAGTCTGCAAAGATGAAGTGAGGAAAGCCAAGGCTCAAAATGAACTAAGGTTTGTGACCAAAGGAAATGATTGGTCCATTAGTGGGTGGAAGTGGCAAGAAGGTGACAAGCAACAGGGAGAAAGCAGAACTATTTAACTCATTTTTTGTATCTGTCTTTACACAAAGGGAAAAAACAGACCAACCTATCAAAAATAGTGCCATAAAAAACAAAATAGAAACACAAGTTAAGATAGGCAAGAAAAGGGTAAGTGAGCACCTGTCCAGCCTAGATGAGTTCAAATCGCCAGGACCAGATGGATTACACCCCAGAGTTCTCAAGGAACTGGCAGATGTGATATCGGAACCACTGAACTATATTTTTCAAAGATCCTGGAATACAGGGGAACTACCAGAGGACTGGAAAAGAGCTGATGTAGTTCCCATCCTCAAAAAAAGGAAAAAAAATGGATCCAGGAAACTACAGACCTATCAGCCTGACCTCAATACCTGGGAAGATCCTGGAAAAGATAATCAAACAACGAATCAACGAACACCTAGAGGCAAACAAAGTCGTTAATAAAAGCCAACATGGGTTTGTCAAAAATAGATCATGCCAGACAAATCTTATTGCATTCTTTGACCAAGTGACAAAATTAGTGGATCAGAGGAATGCTGTGGACATAATTTACTTGGACTTCAGTAAGGCATTTGATAAGGTAGATCACAACCTACTACTTGATAAGATAGAAAAATGTGGGGTAGACAGAATCACTACCAGATGGATCCGTAGCTGGCTGACCGGCCGTACTCAGCGAGTGGTCCTCAATGGAACTGTATCTATAGGGAGGGAAGTGTGTAGTGGGGTGCCCCAGGGCTCTGTTCTGGGCCCAGTGCTCTTCAACAATTTCATCAACGATTTGGACGAAGGGATAGATGGGGAATTCATCAAATTTGCAGACGACACCAAGCTGGCAGGAATAGCCAACACTCCAGAAGACAGGCTTAAGATACAGAAGCATCTGGACAGACTTGAACACTGGGCACTAACTAACAAAATGAAATTCAATGGTGAAAAAAGCAAGGTTCTACATTTAGGCAAGAAAAACCAAATGCACAAGTACAGCATAGGTGGCACCATGCTCAATAGTAGTAACTGTGAGAGGGACCTCGGAGTCCTAGTAGACAATCACCTAAATATGAGCCAGCCGTGTGCTGCAGCTGCCAAAAAGGCCAACACAATGCTAGGCTGCATTAACAGAGGGATAGAATCAAGATCACGTGAAGTATTAATGCCACTCTACAATGCCTTGGTAAGGCCACACTTGGAATACTGCATCCAGTTTTGGTCACCACGATGTAAAAAAGATGTTGAGACGCTAGAAAGAGTACAGAGAAGAGCAACAAAGATGATTAGGGGACTGGAGGCTAAAACATATAAGGAACGGTTGCTAAAATTGGGTAAGTCTAGTTTAACGAAGAGAAGGACAAGGGGGGACATGATAGCAGTATTCCAATATCTCAGGGGCTGCCCCAAAGAAAAGGCAGTCAAGCTATTTTCCAAAGCACCTGAAGGCAGGACAAGAAGCAATGGGTGGAAACTAATCAAGGAAAGAAGCAACCTAGAACTAAGGAGAAACTTCCTGACAGTTAGAACAATTAACCAGGGGAACCACCTGCTTCCAGAAGCAGTAAATGCTCCAACACTGGAAGTTTTTAAGAAGAGACTGGACAGCCATTTGTCCGAAATGGTGTAAGGTTTCCTGCCAGAGCAGGGGGTTGGACTAGATGACCTCCAAGGTCCCTTCCAACTTTATTATTATTATTATTATTATTATTATTATTATAAAAACAAAGAAAGTCCAGTTGCCTCTTGAAAAAGCACCTTTAGGAGAAGGATGAAAGGGAAAGAGGCAGAGGAGGAAGAAGGGAGGGAAAGAAGGAGAAGGATAGGTGAGAGAGAGACAGAGAAAGAAAAAGAGAAAGAAAAAAGAAAGAAAGAAAGAAAGAAAGAAAGAAAGAAAGAAAGAAAGAAAGAAAGAAAGAAAGAAAGAAAGAAAGAAAGAGACAGAGAGAGAGGAAGGAAGAAGGAAGGAAAGAGACAGAGAGAGAGAGAGAGAGAAAGGAAGGAAAGAAGGAAGGAAGGAAGGAGACAGAAAGAAAGAAAGAAAGAAAGAAAGAAAGAAAGAAAGAAAGAAAGAAAGAAAGAAAGAAAGAAAGAAAGAAAGAAAGAAAGAAAGAAAGAAAGAAAGAAAGAAAAGAGGAAATGGAGAGAGGAAAGAAAAAAAGAAGAAAGGAATGAAGGAACGAAGGAGAGAGAAAGAAAGAAAGAAAGAAAGAAAGAAAGAAAGAAAGAAAGAAAGAATAAATGGGGAGGAAAGAAAAGAAGGAAGAAGGAAGGAAGGAACGAAGGAGAGAGAAAGAAAGAAAGAAAGAAAGAAAGAAAGAAAGAAAGAAAGAAAGAAAGAAAGAGTCTGCAAGGAGTATCAATCCTTCCATCTCCCCACCATCCAGTCAGAGCTGAAGAAGCTTCTGTGGATGAGAAGCGAAACGTCTTCAAAGGAAAGCAAAGAAAGTCCAGTGACTTCGTGAAAAAAAGCACCTTTGGGACAACCAGGACCTGGATGGCCATTTAGCAAAATCCCTTTGGAGATTTGGAGATTGGGGGGGGAGGGGAGGGAATCTAAGGAGGGTCAGGAAAGGTTCAGATTGTACCGAGCCTGGTAGAACCACATTCCGCGCAGATATGGAGCAGTTCACACCCTGGGAGGATGTGCAACGCCTTCCCCCCCCCCAAATTGTTGCACATTGAGTGGCACGGATTATTTCTGAGACGGTTCATCCACCCTACAATTAAGCATTACGGCCTAGTTCTGGGCCAGCATCGCAAGCGGAGTTTAAACTGTCCTCCCGACGTTTTTGGGCCAGGCTTCTTCCAAGGACGTGAAATCCTAGGAACTGCCTATCACCGCCGCCAACAAAATTACTCTTATCAAAATGGCATGCCGGTTGCCCAAACTCCTTGAAGGCTGATGGGGTGACTGTGGGGGATACTGGGATGGTCGTTAAGGGCGAGGAAGGTTGTAACTTCAGTCACCAAATCAAAAGTTAGTACTTTCCACGACACTGTATACCCTCTGCTTAGTTGTTTCTTTGGCTAGGTTTTTTTTCTTCTTCTTCTTTCCCCTTTTGTTCCTTTCTTTCCTTCCTTCCCTCTTTTCCTTTTGCTTTCCTTCCTCTCCCTTCCTTCCCTCTTTCCTTCCTTTCCTTCTTTCCCTTCCTCTTAAATTCCAAACCTCCCTCACCCTTTCTCCCTCCCTCCCTCCCTCCATTCCCTCTGCTTCCCTCCCTTTATCTTCTTTCCTCTCCCTCTTAAATTCCAGACCTCCCTCACTCTTCCTTCCTTTCTCCCTCCCTTATTCCTTCGTTCCTTCCTTCCCTTTCCTTATCTTTACTCTCCCTTCCTTGCTCTTAAATTCCAGACCTCCCTCATCCTTCCTTCCTTTCTCCTTTTTCCTTTTCCTTCCTTCCCTTCTTTCCTCTCCCTCTTAAATTCCAGACCTCACTCATCCTTCCTTCCTTTCTTTTTCCTTTCCTTCCTTCCCTTCTTTCTTCTCCTTCCTCTTAAATTCCAGACCTCTCATCCTTCCTTCCTTTCTCCCTCCTTTTTCCCTTTCCTTCCTTCCCTTCTTTCCTCTTCCTCTTAAATTCGACCTCCCTCATCCTTCCTTCCTTTCTCCTTTTCCTTCCTTCCCTTCTTTCCTCTCCTTCCTCTTAAATGCCATACCTCCCTCATCCTTCCTTCCTTTCTCCCTCCTTTTTCCCTTTCCTTCCTTCCCTTCTTTCCTCTCCTTCCTCTTAAATGCCAGACCTCTCATCCTTCCTTCCTTTCTCCCTTTCTCCTTTTCCTTCCTTCTTCTTTCCTCTCCTTCCTCTTAAATGCCATACCTCCCTCATCCTTCCTTCCTTTCTCCCTCCTTTTTCCCTTTCCTTCCTTCCCTTCTTTCCTCTCCTTCCTCTTAAATGCCAGACCTCTCTCATCCTTCCTTCCTTTCTCCCTTTCTCCTTTTCCTTCCTTCCCTTCTTTCCTCTCCTTCCTCTTAAATTCCAGACCTCTCATCCTTCCTTTCTCCCTCCTTTTTCCCTTTCCTTCCTTCCCTTCTTTCCTCTCCTTCCTCTTAAATGCCAGACCTCCCTCATCCTTCCTTCCTTTCTCCCTCCCTTTTTTCCTTTTCCTTCCTTCCCTTCTTTCCTCTCCCTCTTAAATTCCAGACCTCCCTCATCCTTCCTTCCCTTCTTTCCTCTCCCTCTTAAATTCCAGACCTCCCTCATCCTTCCTTCCTTTCTCCCTCTTTTCCCTTTCCTATCTTCTCTTCTTTCCTCTTCCTCTTAAATTCCAGACCTCCCTCATCCTTCCTTCCTTTCTCCTTTTCCTTCCTTCCCTTCTTTCCTCTCCTTCCTCTTAAATTCCAGACCTCCCTCATCCTTCCTTCCTTTCTCCCTCCCTCTTCCTTCTTTCCTTCCTTCCCTTTCCTTCCTTCCCTTCTTTTCTCTCCTTCCTCTTGTTCCAGACCTCCCTCTCACCCTTCCTTCCTTTCTTCCTCCCTCCCTCCCTTCCACACAAACTCCCCCCTTTTCTTGCATTCTGGCGAACAAATAGGGCAGGTGCATACAACCAGGTGGGGGACAGGCAGACCACGAAGCCCCTCGCAGTCTCAGATAACGCAACCACAGACCTTCACGTTTTGGCCATTTGCGTCTTTCTCCGCGAATTCGACCGAACAACCTCAGGCGGTACAAAGACGCGCGCCCTCGTGTGGCGAGAGGCTGCATCACATCAAGTAGAAACTAAGGAACCATCCGAATCTTTTGAAACATCATTTTAATTGGTTGCAAAATATTAGAAAAACAGGGCAGTCCAATGACCTTAGAAAACACATCTAAAGATAGATCCTCTGTTGAAAAGCCACAAGAAAGACACAGCCTTAAAAAAAACCTTCCCAGGGACAGTGTGCACTTTAAACAAAAAACAAAAAGACACAAGAACAAAAAAACACACAAAAAAGGCCCTAGAATTGGGATTGAGTAAAAGCTAAACAGATTTTCTGGGAAAATAGCAGCAGAAAAAGAGTATTATTGCAATACACTTCTGTCACCTGCACAAATGCATGACATATATTAGAACAGAAATCAATCTTCTTTGTTATTTCCCCGTTGTATCATGGGGGTCTATAGAAGAACAGCAATCAGTGTACAGGATGAAATAAATTACTGTTGTTGCAATTTTCATACAAAAACATTCTGGCATATTAATTCTATGGGTTAAAGTGCAAATTCCATGCTCTGAAACTTTCCACGCTGCTTGCTTTACACTAGTGATGGAAATAAGATATTCAAATACCGAACGGTGCAAATTTTTTTACTTTTAATGAGCAAATTCCTTTACTGGACTCCGGTGCATTCAACCAAAACCCCAAACAAGGCTGGCACTTAAAAACTGTTAAATATGCTATTCCCAAAGTGACACCCCTTTCTGTCTTGGATACAAGTGCCCATCATCCCCAATTAACAGCATTCAGGGGGTTGGACTAGATGACCTCCAAGGTCCCTTCCAACTGTTATTATTATTGTTGTTCGTGTGATGGCTTGAAAAAGTTGAATGATTATTTATTTATTGTTATGCTTTACCAGGTAAGCAAACTGATTCTGGAGGGAATTCTTTCCCTTTTTAATAACTTTTATTGTCATTTTTTTTACCGTGGGCACAACGGCATACATCAAAAAATGAAATTTAGTTGCCCGCTCTAATATTAGCCTAATATTAGCCCATAATCAGAAACTCTTCTAAACCAAATATTATTTTTAATGAATGCTAATTACCTTGACCTCAGAAAAGCACCCAAATGAAGCTGAACGTGACTCTAGAAATGATTAGATCTAAGAATACTTTTAATCACCAACCTCCAGGGCTGAATTGTTTAAGGAAACAGAATTGAAATAGGGCACAGGTGTGCCCACAAGTAAAACCAATGAATGTTTAGTCTGTTGCATTGAAACAAACATTTTAACCCTAGAAATATCACCATCACCATTTTTGTGGGCCGAGTAGCAACCTGCACTCACCAGGTGATCCAGAATATTAATTCTGCAAGGAATTTACGTTCTTCTGCCTACTAATGGCTCCCAAAATACACTTGGCAGTTTTTCATTCCAGATGTTGGCAGTCTAGACCAGGAGTGAGCAACTATGCCCCCTTTACAATCTGTGGACTTCAGCCCCCAGAATTCCTGAGCTGGGGGGGGGGAAGGATCCTAGTTGCCTCACCCTGGTGTAGACCCTGTGTCCCTGCTTGCTTTTCAGGTCTAGCATTTGCTACACCAGTGTTTCCCAAACTTGACAATTTTAAGGCATGAGGACTTCAACTCCCAGAATTCCACAGCCAGCAACGCTGGCTGTGGAATTCTGGGAGTTGAAGTCCACATGCCTTAAAATTGTCAAGTTTGGGAAACACTGTGCTACACTGTTTACTAAACCAAACCATCTTCAAATCGTAGATGTTCCTGCAAAGAAGATCTCTGCAGGAACGTCTACAAGTCTTTCCCGACTGGGATAACTTGACACAAGTTATCTCCTACAAATATTCCGTTGACAAATTTAACTTCTGGTTAGTGCAGGTGCCAAAACCGTGTGTAGGAACAGTCTGAGTTACCCATTTCTTCTGATCTGGATTTTTGAAGGCACCTCTGATGAAGTTCTTGATCACAATCCAATAAAGGATGACGGGATCTCCCTCTGTCTGTTTTCTCCCAAAGGCTGGTTCTAGCTCAGTGGTTCTCAACCTGTGGGTGGGGACCCCATTTGGGGTCGAACGACCATTTCACGGGGGTCGCCAAACAACGCAGTCCGCCATTTTTCCCCCCTTTTCCTTAGCTGTGCTACTCCCTTTTATTCTATTGGCTTTAGAAAGCCAATAGAATAGACTCTCTTGAATAGAGTCTAATTCTATTGGCTTTCAAAAGCCAAGAGGAATTGTCCAGGCTGTCTCTGCCCTGCTGAGCCCGCCAAAAGCCCCATTCTGCAAACGGTGCTGCACCAGTTGAGTAGTCCTCGACTTACGATCGGTTGAGTAGTCCTCGACTTACGACCGGTTGGGGGTCGCGGCATTAAAAAGGTTGAGAACCACTGTTCTAGCTACTATTTGAGATTCCCCACTAAAGGATGAGGAATTAAGGTGGCCAGGAGCACCACACAAAGGAGGATGTCCCAGTTGGTTAGGAAATGCACTAAATGGCACACGAAGGGTCTCTTTTCTTCCCGGGTTCCATGTATCTCCTCAAAGTATTAGAAGACAACACTGTAAGGGCCAAGGGAACGTTGATGGGGGTACATCTTTCCCTGAATTAGAGGTCCTCTAGATATAAGGAATTGTTCCGAGGATCTTTAGCTACGGTCTCTTGCGTTGGTGATCCACCACATCTCAAGGATGTCAAGAAAAAGAACTGGGCTTCGCTGAACAGTAGTGAACAAGAGCTCAAGAAATCGAGTTTTACGACACAACGTTTTCCTAAGAGTCTTTGGGAAAGAAGCTGAAGGGTTCAATTCAAGACAGTTGAAGGGTTCAATTCAACACAATTGGGGTTCCTCCTACCACGAGCATCCACGAGAAATCTAGAAGGCCAGGAGAAGGCTGACCGATCCTGTTCAGAACTGTTTTTGTGAGCCTTCCAGCGTCCTCACAGACCAGGCTGGAGGACCAACACCACTCATCAATAAATACAACGGGGAGGCCTCCCCTTTTGTACAAAAGAAGACACAACGGGCTCCCCCCATTCTCCTTTAGATGTATTTTGTGTGCAAAAAGGCCCTCCGGGCTAGCAAAGGGACAAACAACGCATGCCGACGAGCGACCCGCAACTAGCTGGGAGTCGCCTAGGTCCCTTTAGAATACAAAATCTTCGTCGGCCATCGCGATGGCCCACGCAAACTTCGCCCGCTGAGTTTTGTTGTAAATCTTCTCGATGGGCACGTCAAATCGTTTGCACCTAGAGTCAAGGAATGCAGTGGGAAGAGACAACACAAGGGCATCAAAGCAGAACGAGAGGCAATTAAAGGATTATAGTGGGGTGGATGGTAAGACATGCACTTCTATTTTACTAGTGAAGAAGAATCTTTGTAGCTTAGGGGTGAACAGTGGGGTCCTTGGTGCTCTCATAGCTGGGTTGTTTTCTTGCAGACGTTTCATGACCCAACCAGGGAACATCATCAGTGCTAGAAGGGAGGGGGGTTTGCAGGGAGAGGGAGGAGGAGGAGGAGGAGGAGGAGGAGGAGGAGGAGGAGGACGACAACAACAACAGCAACTGTGGGGTCTTTGCTGCTCTCTGAGCTTGGTGGTTTTCTTGCAGACTTTTCATTTGTCCAACTAGGTAACATCATCCGTGCTAGAAGGGAGTGGAGTTTGTGGAGAGGAGGAGGAGGAGGAGGAGGAGGAGGAGGAGGAGGAGGAGGAGGAGGAGGAGGAGGAGGAGGAGGAGGAGGACTGTGGGGGTCCTTGGTACTCTCTGAGCTGTGTTGTTTTCTTGCAGATGTTTCATGACCCAACAAGATAACATCATCAGTACTAGTAAGGAGTGCTCTTTGCTGTCAGTTTATACACTGGTGTATATATTTGCCTGTCTGGGTGGGTGGAGGCGGTTGAATTTCTCGATTCTTAATGTTCTCCGAACTTGGTTGTTTTCGTTCAGATGTTTTGTTAGCAGGTTTGTTAACGTCATCACTGCAGGAGACTGAAACTAAATCTACTGCTTTGATGAGGTTACCTAGCCTGGTATAATGGAATCCAAAGGAGATTGGACTTTGTTTGTGACTATGTAGGGATTCTAGGCTGAGGCCTATCTTCACTCTGCCCTCCAGTTTCTGCCGTTCCTTCTCCTACAAGTTCCTGTCCTTCATCCTCCACCTAAACCCCCTTCTAGTTGCCCTTTACCCACCAGGCCACGGTGATGCGGGGGTCCAGGTAATTCAACTTAGAGGTGCCCAGGGCGATCTGCTTGTTTTCCTCTTTGTCGGTGGCCTGAAACTTCAGCTTCGCCAGCTGTTCTTCGATCTTCTGCACCAGTTTCTTTTTCTTCTCCACGGCACTGTTGTAAAACAGAGAGCTCACCTATAGAAGTGTTTCTCAACCTTCCTCACTTCAAAACAGACGGGCTTCACGCTCTGGAATTACCCACCCAACATGGAGAATGATTTTATAATTATATTTTAATGCTTTGGGGCTCAAAGGAAGCATCCCCACAATTACATGAGTGTTGATCCACTGGTTGTGATAAAAAATGGATCTGAATGGCTTATTGCCTGAGTTGGACTGCATGAGCTGAGAGAGAGTGACTGGCTCAAAGCCAGTTTACATAGTTAAGGCAGGACTAGAACTCACAGCCTCCTGGTGATTGATCCATAGTCACCCAGCTGGCTTTCATCCTAAAGGTGAGACTACACTAGAACTCCCAGTCTCCTGGTGATTGGTCTAAGTCACCCAGCCAACTTTCATCCTAAGGTGACACTAGGCTAGAACTCACAGTCTCCTGGTGATTTGTCCAGTCTGGCTGGTTTTCATGCCTGAGGCTACAACTCACAGTCACCTGCTAATTGGCCCAGTGACCCAGCTACATGCAGCTTTCATGCCTAAGGCAGGACTAAAACTCACTGTCTCCCAGTGATTGGCCCAACTGGCTTTCGTCCCAAGCATGGTGGAGATTCTCTTCCATAAAATCTCTTCACCCTTTGTTGGTAATTGGATCACCCAGCCGGCTTTCAGGCCTAAGGCGGGACTAGAACTCCCAGTCTCCTGGCGATTGGCCTAAAGTCACCCAGCCAACTTTCAGGCCAAAGGCAGGACTAGAACTCACAGACTCCTGGTGATTGGGCCAAAGTCACCCAGCCAGCTTTCATGCCTAAGGCAGGACTAGAACTCACAGTCTCCTGGCGATTGGGCCAAAGTCACCCAGTTGGCTTTCATGCCTAAAGTGGGACTAAAACTCCCAGTTTTCTGGCGATTGGCCTAAAGTCACCCAGTCAGCTTTCAGGCCTAAGGCAGGACTAGAAGTCACAGTCTCCTGGTGATTGGGCCGAAGTCACCCAGCCGGCTTTCATGCCTAAGGCAGGACTAGAACTCCCAGTCTCCTGGTGATTGGTACAAAATCACCCAGCCAGCTTTCACCCAACCAGCTCAGATGGATGTACATCTACATATCTTTCAATGAGAATAATGAGGGATGGCCATTGCTAAGATTATATATCCAAGGCCTAAAAAGAACCAAGATTTTTACTCACGCTTTTGACTTTGCCACCTTCTTACACTTGTGTTCCACCCTGGCCTTTCGCAGGCCGGCTTTTGCATCAGCCAGCTGATCCTTTTTGGCATTTATCTGGAAATACCAAGAGGAGTAAGTCAAAACTGAGGACCCCCACTCTTCTCCTAATGCCCAAGGACAGGAGAAGAACCAGCAAGTATACCTATCTCAAGAGGGAGTTTTGAACTCAAAGTAAGGAATTTCCTGACCTCAACAGCTATAAATCATTGAACCGGCCGGCCTGCTGGAGATGTGAGGTCTCCATTCCTCCTACAAGTAGGCCTTGACTTATCACCACAAATGGGACCAGAATTTGCCCATCTGTTCTTTTCAAGCAAAAGCTGGAGGACCACTTGTCTAGGATGGTGAAGATTCCTTCCCAGGCAGGAGGTTGGATGAGAAGATCTCCACGGCTCCTTCTAACCTTCAGATTCAAGAAAATTCTAGGCAGGAAATCCAGGTGGCCCTTCCTGACTGCCTGTAAGGACCCACCCCACTTTGCATCTTAAGAAGACAGAACTCTTGGAATAATTCTTCCAACAGGAATCCTTTATTAAGAAGAAGTGGTTGCAGGCGGGCTAGACAGGACTTGGGGTCCAAGCTCTCCCATTCAAGGTTTTAAGGGGTTCCCCAGCACTCCCACCCAATCACCCCCCCCTTCCAGTGATAGTTTCAGGCATCACAATTCCACCCCTTTGTTCCTTTCTTCCGTCTGGATGGAGACTTTAGATAAACTACATGAAAGGTAAATAGCCTCCTTTGTTATGATCAGGTTCTTTGGTGCTAACCACATTCAAACTCTTTGAGGTTGCAATAAACACATTCAGTTCCTTAGAAGTATACTGAAGGAAGTGAGGGCCATAAAGCCCCTTTGTTCTCCCCCTTCTCTCCCTCCTATGGCAGAATCCAGAGAAGGCAGAAATGGGGTTTTCTATATTTGATAATTAAAGATGAAATATAATTGGATTCTGACAGATTCCTT
The DNA here is from genome assembly GCA_024509115.1 of Crotalus helleri. NCBI lineage: Eukaryota > Metazoa > Chordata > Lepidosauria > Squamata > Viperidae > Crotalus > Crotalus helleri. Next base: position 4,743,206 of record JAKSXO010000035.1, on the reverse strand, counting down.
CCCAGGTAGGAGGTTGGATGAGAAGATCTCCACGGCTCCTTCTAACCTTCAGATTCAAGAAAATTCTAGGCAGGAAATCCAGGTGGCCCTTCCCGCCTGCCACCTAGCTCTTGTCTTCTCCTCATTCCTGCGGTCCAACACTTGATCAGCTCCAGCACTCTTTGCTAGAAGGCCGTGAAACCAACGACGCAGGTTGCCAGCGATAATAAGGCAACAAAGAGACCCTCAAGGAATCTTTCCTTTCTTAACACCTGCCACAGTCTGACCACCCAGAAGTCTCCCGCCAAATGCATGTGTGTATCCTCCTCCTCCTCCCCCCCCCCCTTTGCTCTCTCACCTTGGCCTGGAGGTTCTTCATGGACTTCTCGTAGGTCTTGGGAGTTGCCCGCTGATGGTTGCACAGGAGGGCCACAGCTCGGTTGGCTCGGTTGTAGGAGAGGAGCTTAGCCGCCAGGGTGTCCTTCTCTGTGGGTGTGATGTGTGTGAAAATTAGCTCCAGGACTAGAGCAGAAGGGACCTTGGTGGTCTTCTAGTCCAACCTTCTCCTCAAGCAGGAAACCCTATAGTATACCATCCTGGACAAGTGGATGTGCATTTTCTTCAAAATCTCCAGTGATGGAGCACCCACAACTTCTGGATGCAAGAGTCCCACTGATTAGTTGCAATCAGTGTCATCAAACTGACAGGTGTCCTCCACAAGAGAAATTTTCACAAAATGCCTCTCTCAATTGCCCTCCTCCTAGTAGTAGTGGGAGGCCAAGTGCTAATGAACTGACTAGGATGTAGCTGTGATTTCTACAGGTCTGTAATTGCCCCGAGGTTTTCTGATGCTACCTTCAAATTCTCACAATCACCCAACGAGTTAGGATGGGCTGAGAATTGCCCTATGGGAATTCGATGGCTGAGCAGAGTTGGTAACTAGGTCTTCGCTACTTCCAGACCTTCACCATCACAACTAGATATCCTTCCCTTGGCTCTCAGGCTTAGAAGTCCCACAGGGAACTTTTGTGGCCGAGTGGAAACTAAAACTCATAATCTCGACAGTTACTGATAGAAAAGAACATTTGTAGCTCAAGTTAAACTGTGGGGTCAACAGTTCTCCTGATGTTGTTATCTAGTTTGGTAATGAAACATCTGCAAGAAAACCACCAAGCTTGGAGAATGTCAAGTGCACCACAGTTTTCCTCCTCCTCCTCCTCCTCCTCCTCCTCCTCCTCCTCCTCCTCCTCCTCCTCCTCCTCCTCCTCCTCTACAAATCCCATTCCCTTGTAACACTGATGATGTTACCTAGTTGGACCATGAAATGTCTGCAAGAAAACAGCCAAGCTCAGAGAGCGTCAAGGACCCCAGTTTTCCTCCTCCTCCCTCCTCACACCAGAAAAACAAATAGCTCTTCCCGTAACGTCATCCTAGGCCGGTTCCGAGAAAGTTTTTCCGTGGACCCGAGGGGGCATGGTTTTGTGTGCTGCCTGCATCCCGCGGATGGGGTTTTGCTTGTTTGTGCAGTCCGGTTGCTGGCATGCTGCGGCCCGGTATCAGCCCACAGACCGGGGGTTGGGGACCCCTTTCCTAGGCCACCTCCCTCCATCAGAGTCACTTCACAAATGGGCGTCGCAACTGGGAAGGTTCAAAGCCGACAAGAATCCGACTGCCTGCACAGAGCACCAACGCGTCTCCTCACCGAAGTGGTACCTGTTTATCTACTCGCATAGAACATGCTCTCAAACAGCTAGGTGGGCAGAAGCTGAAGCGAGTGACGGGAGCTCACCCTGCCACGCAGTGCTAGGACTCAAACCGCCGGAGCAAAAACCGTTTCCAGCTTCATTAAGCCACCGTGTCTTGTTACCGCTCGGAATGCGAATCCATTTATCTGCTCCAACCCCCAAATATGTCCCTTCAAAAATTCTCCAGAGGTGCTGAAAAATTCTGCTGGGCTTAACAAAGGCCCCAAAGCAGAAGAGCTTGGAAAGCGGTGTGCCCAATTTGGTTTACCATGGGTCAGGGCTTCGAGCTGCTCCTGCAGCGTGATGGATGCGTTGTAAGTCCGGAAGACCTTCGCTGTCAACCCAACCATCAGGTCCTGGAGATGTTTGTTCAGCGTTGCTGTCTGGAAAGCCAAGTGGGGAGTAAAGTTAGAGGAGAGAAGCAGGAAGAATAGCACCCCCAGGTAAGACCTTGGAGTTGACCCTCAATTTTGGGAAGACACAGGTAGGAACTTAACTCAGGAATACCCCGATGTTACTTTTGAGTTGATGCAACTCAAAAGTAACTCCTTTCTCCGTAGGTTTGGGACTAATCCACTTCCCATCATCTTTAGTCCAGGAGAAAGCAAGCTAATAGTTTTGTGATGGTAACGAAAGCTACTTCTAGGATAGGGTTCTCCAAATTTGGCAATCTTTTAAGACTTGGAATGGCTGGCTGAGGAATTCTGGGAGTTAAAGTCCACAAGTGTTAAAGTTGCCAAGTCTGGAGACCACTGGACCAGAAGACCTGAATTGAAATGCAAATGGAAGATATCCAAACAATACCCTACCCTACATCAGTGGTTCTTAACCTGGGCGATATTGCTCCCCAGGGGGCGATTTCATTTTTCAGGGGGGCAATGGAACGAAAAGGGAGCGATACGGGGGCAATGGAGCGAGACGTTTTGGGGACCCTTTTGAGACTTTTTCATACAGTGAATCGCTGTATATCTGTCGTACAAAAACATCAGATTGCTCGCTATTAGTGGATTGAATTGTGTTTTCAAAAGTTCCTCCAGCTAGCTTCAGTACAGAACGCCGTACATATGTGAAGACGCATCGCTTATCTTCATGCGCGTTGCGCAGCAGCCTCTACCCATACAGTGGCACACCATTGGCCAGCATATGAGAGATATGGGGAAAAGACTGGAAATAAATTATTTGCATCGATACGTCCTGATGACAATTTTAAAGAAAACAAAAAAAGGGTTTGCATAAATTGAAGAATTCTTTCCTATGATTGAGAGATTATGTTGGGGGAGGGGGGCGATGACAACTTCCTCATTGGCTCAAGGGGGCGATTCGTTCAAAAAGGTTAAGAACCACTGCCCTACATAATTATATTGAATCTTTATCTTCTTCCACCGGAGAACCCCAAATTATATACACTAGATCCCCAATAATCTCCAGTCCCCACCATCCAGTCAGAGCTGAAGAAGCCTCTTGGATGGAGAGCGAAACGTCTTCAAAGAAAAGACGAAGTCCAGGTGCCTCTTGAAAAAAAACAGCACCCTTGGGACTCTGAATTAGATCCACACTTGCTTAAGCAAACTGAGTCATCACGTAATTTGGATTAGTGGTGGACCTCCATCCCCACCTTCCTCTCTGCCTCAAACCTAATGAAAGAGAGAGAATACCACTATACCAGTGGTGGCGAACCTACGACACGGGTGCCAGAGGTGGCACTCAGAGACCTCTCTGTGGGCACACGCGCCATCGCTCCAGTCTTAGGCCTTCCGCTGGGTTTTATAAAACCTTTTTGCTTTAGGCCTCCGCCATCGTGTGCAAAAAAAAAAAGGTTCAATCAGTCAATTTCAACTTCTCGCGGGGAAAAAAAAGATCTCGCAAAGTTGGAATTGATTGATGGAACTTTTTAGTCCCACCCAGTCTGCCGTTACCACCGCAGCCACGCCCAGCCAATGGGCCACATCCAGCCAATGGGCCACGCCCACCCAATGGGCCACACCCACCCGGCACCCGACGATGCATAAGTGGGTTTTGGGTTGCAGTTTGGGCACTCGGTCTCTAAAAGCTTCGCCATCACTGGACTATACTCTCAGTAAAAAAACATGGAAGACAAAAAAGAAATTCAAAATTCAAGAAGGTCACCGTGCACTTACAGAGAGCTTATCAAACAGCTTGTCTCCAGGTTCTTTATCCTCCATGAACAACTCCAAGTTCTTGAACACCTGCAACAAAAACAGATCTCACAGTAAGACCCTCAAAGAATTTGACCGCGTCTAAAACACCGCGGTGGATGCAACATCAGACCTAGAAAGATCTGAAAGAGAGACCTGGGCTAAGAGAGAAAATCCAAGATCATCAATTGTTGGAGCGTCAAGGTTGCCTACCCCTGCCTTATACCAACTTGGATAAATGGCTGTCCAATCTCTTAAAAATCTCCAGTGACGGAGCACCCACAACTTCTGGTGGCAAGTTGTTCCACTGGTTAATTGTTCCCACTGTCAGGAAATTCCTCCTTATTTCCAGGTTGCTTCTCTCCTTGGTTAGTTTCCATCCGTTGCTTCTTGTCCTGCCTTCAGGCGCTTTGGAGAATAAGTTGACCCTCCCCACTCTTCTTTGGGACAGCCCCTCAAATATTTGGACAATTGCTATCATATCGTCCCTAATGGGAGAGTTAACTCATCTTAGGAGCAGTATCTGTCTTACAAACCCTTTCAAGGGCTTATACAACATAGAGCCATCGGGTCGGAAGGGACCTTGGGAGGTCTTCTAGTCCAGCCCCCTGCTCAAGCAGAAGACCCTATACAATTTCAGACAAGTAGCTGTCCAGTCTCTTCCTGAAAACCTCCAGTGATGGAGCGCCCACAACTTCTGGAGGCAACTTCTGTTCCACTAATTCAATGGGTCGGGACCCCATTTGGGCTCGAACGACCATTTCACGGGGGTCGCCAAACAAGGCAGTCCGCCATTTTTCCCCCCCTTTTCCTTGGCTGTGCTACTCCCTTTTATTCTATTGGCTTTTGAAAGCCAATAGAATAGACTCCCTTGAATAGAGTCTAATTCTATTGGCTTTCAAAAGCCAATAGGAATTGTCCAGGCTGTCTCTGCCCTGCTGAGCCCGCCAAAAGTCCCATTCTGCAAACGGTGCTGCACCAGTTGAGTAGTCCTCGACTTACGACCGGTTGAGTAGTCCTCGACTTACAACCGGTTGGGGGTCGCGGCATTAAAAAGGTTGAGAACCACTGCACTAATTGGCTGATCTCCTGCTGGAGATTTTCTGGGAGATTTATCCAACGGGTTTCTTCCAGGTGTTTCAGAACTACAACTTCTATTATCACCAGATCCCAGACTGGGAAAAGCCAGCCAGCCTAAACTCTCAGGGCGAAGTGTCCGGTTGGATAGGGCCACCTTCTGGCTCACCTGCTTCTCCACGGGCACCTTGTTGTAGTAGCGGATGCAGTCCTTGCCCAGGAAGTCAAACTCCACCACGTTCTCCTTGCCGCCCTGCCGCGGGTGCAGCGCGACGTGCTCCACTCGCAAAGAGCAGCAGCCCACCGTGTCGGCCGTCTCCCCTTCCTCCTTCTCGTTCCCCGCCCTCAGGGCCAGCTGCAAAGGGAGAAAGAAGGACGTGCAGCCACAGAGAAAAGGGACTGGTCAGAACTCAAGTTTTTCACATAGGTGCCTGACGTCTTTTATTTTATTTTTATTTTATTTTTTGATGCGCCTTTTCTAATGCTTCGATCGTTTTGTGTTTTGTGATTATTTTTTTTCCTTTTTGTCCTCTTGGATGGTTTATTTTATTTTATTTTATTTTATTTTATTAGAGCTCTGTACTCTGTATTTTAACTTTATTTTTATTTATATGTATATAATTAAATGTATAGGATCCTATATGTTTGTGTTCCCTTTATTTTTTTGAGCAATATGTGTGTGTGTGTGTGTCTATATATATATATATATATATATATATATATATATATATATATATATATATATATATACACACACACACACACACAAATACATACATATATACATATGTATGTATGTATGTATGAATAATAATAATAATAATAATAACAACAACAACAACATCAAACATCCATATCTGCCTATCCCAGGTCCTTGGTAAGGACTCGATAGGTAGACAAAAATGCCAAATCCAGTCTGAACATCTGGCTGACTGTGTGATGAAGAAGAAGAAGAAGAAGAAGAAGAAGAAGAAGAAGAAGAAGAAGAAGAAGAAGAAGAAGAAGAAGAAGAAGAAGAAGAAGAAGAAGAAGAAGAAGAAGAAGTAGTAGTAGTAATAGTAGTAGTAGTAGTAGTAGTTGGGAGGGACCTTGGAGGTCATCTAGTCCAACCCCCTGCTCAGGCAGGAAACCCTATACCATTTCAGACAAATGGCTGTCCAGTCTCTTTGTGTGTGTGTGTGTGTGTGTGTGTGTGTGTGTGTGTGTGTGTACATATATATAACTCAGTTTTTCAAAAGATGTGTAGGAAACAAGAAGGGAGGAGGGGAGGGGGAGAGGGAGGGAGGAGGAGGACACAGTCCTTGGTGCTCTCTGAGCTTGGATGTTTTCTTGCAGATATTTCATTACCCAACATCCTAGCACGAATGATCCCACAATCCTCTTCCTCCTCCTCCATTTCACAAACCCCACTCCCTTCTAGAGCTGATGATCTTACCCAGTTTGGTAATAAAATGTCTGCAAGAAAAGCATTCAGCTCAGAGAGCACCAAGCAGTTCAGTCTTTCTCTTTTTCCTCCTCTTCCACACTGCAAACCCCACTCCCTTCTAGCACTGATGATGTTACCTAGTCGGATCGTGAAACGTCTGCAAGAAAACCACCCAGCTCAGAGAGCACCAAGGACCCCACAGTCGTCGTCCTCCTCCTCCTCCTCCTCCTCCTCCTCGCAAACCCCACTCCCTTCTAGCACTGATGATGTTACCTAGTTGGGTCATGAAACGTCTGCAAGAAAACCACCCAGCTCAGAGAGCACCCAGGATCCCCCAGTCCTCCTCCTCCTCCCTTCTAGCACTGATGGTGTTACCTAGCTTGGTAATGAAATGTCTGGAAGAAAACAGCCGAGCTCAGAGAGCACCAAGGACCCCACAGTCCTCTTCCTCCTCCTCCTCCTCCTCCCTTACCTAGCTGGGTCATGAAACGTCTGCAAGAAAACCACCCAGCTCAGACATGACCAAAGGCCCCACAGTTCAAACCTGAACTACAAAGATTCTCTTCTATTGGTTTAAAGTCAGCCCAACCTCTGTGGGATCCTTGGGAAGAGATGCGGGGAAGGAGCCCAGCCATTTGGACGGCGATAAACCCCTTCTCACCTTATCGATGAAATAGAGCGCGACGGAGATTTGTCGCTTCTTCGGCTCCTTGCACTTCCAGTCTGCCCGGTACTGGCAGCGGATCCGGTGGACCACCTTCTTCAAGCGACGAGCCACCTCGTATTTCTGCCAGTCTTTCTCGCCCTGGAAGAAAAGGGGACTGTTGCAAGATTAGCAGTTTTGCAAAGTCCTCTGTCTGTCTGTCTGTCTGTCTGTCTGTCTGTCTGTGTGAGAGAGAGAGAGAGAGAGAGAGAGAGACAGAGACAGAGACAGAGACAGAGAGATGGAAAGAGGGGGAAAGAGAGAGAGAAAGAGAGACTGGGAGAGAGAGAAAGAGAAAGAGAGACTGGGAAAGACAAAAATAGACACAGAAAAAGAAAGAGAGATAGAAAGAAAGAGGAAAGAGAGAGAGAGAAAGAGACTGGGAGAGACAGAAATAAACACAGAAAATGAAAGGGAGTGATAGAAAGAAAGAGGGGGAAAGAGAGAGAGAAAGAGACTGGGAGAGAGAGAAATAAATACAGAAAAAGAAAGAGAGAGAAAGGGGGAGAGAAAGAGAAAGAGAGAGACTATGAGAGAGAGAAATAGACACAGAAAAAGAGAGAGATTAAAAGGGGGAGAGAGAGAAAGAGAAAAGGAGAAAGAGAGAGACTAGGAGAAATAGTCACAGAAAAAGAAAGAGAAAGAAAGGGGGAGAGAAAGAAAAAGAGAAAGAGAGACTAGGAGAGAGAAATAGTCACAGAAAAAGAGAAAGAAAGAGAAAAAGAGAGAGACTAAGAGAGAGAAATAGTCACAGAAAAAGAGAGAGAAAGAAAGAGAAAAAGAGAGAGACTAAGAGAGAGAAATAGTCACAGAAAAAGAGAGAGAAAAAAGAGAAAAAGAGAGAGACTAGGAGAGAGAAATAGTCACAGAAAAAGAGAGAGAAAGAAAGAGAAAAAGAGAGAGACTAGGAGAGAGAAATAGTCACAGAAAAAGAGAGAGAAAAAAGAGAAAAAAGAGAAAAAGAGAGAGACTAAGAGAGAGAAATAGTCACAAAAAAAGAGAAAGAAAGAGAAAAAGAGAGACTAAAAGGGGGAGAGAGAGAAAGAGAAAAGGAGAAAGAGAGAGACTAGGAGAAATAGTCACAGAAAAAGAAAGAGAAAGAAAGGGGGAGAGAAAGAAAAAGAGAAAGAGAGACTAGGAGAGAGAAATAGTCACAGAAAAAGAGAGAGAAAGAAAGAGAAAAAGAGAGAGACTAAGAGAGAGAAATAGTCACAGAAAAAGAGAAAGAAAGAGAAAAAGAGAGAGACTAGGAGAGAGAAATAGTCACAGAAAAAGAGAGAGAAAGAAAGAGAAAAAGAGAGAGACTAAGAGAGAGAAATAGTCACAGAAAAAGAGAGAAAAAAGAGAAAAAGAGAGAGACTAGGAGAGAGAAATAGTCACAGAAAGAGAGAGAAAGAAAGAGAAAAAGAGAGAGACTAAGAGAGAGAAATAGTCACAGAAAAAGAGAGAGAAAAAAGAGAAAAAGAGAGAGACTAAGAGAAATAGTCACAGAAAAAGAGAGAGAAAAAAGAGAAAAAAGAGAAAAAGAGAGAGACTAAGAGAGAGAAATAGTCACAAAAAAAGAGAAAGAAAGAGAAAAAGAGAGAGACTAGGAGAGAAATAGTCACAGAGAGAGAAAGAAAGAGAAAAAGAGAGAGACTAAGAGAGAGAAAGTCACAGAAAAAGAGAGAGAAAAAAGAGAAAAAGAGAGAGACTAAGAGAAATAGTCACAGAAAAAGAGAGAAAAAAAAGAGAAAAAAGAGAAAAAGAGAGAGACTAAGAGAGAGAAATAGTCACAAAAAAAGAGAAAGAAAGAGAAAAAGAGAGAGACTAAGAGAGAGAAATAGTCACAGAAAAAGAGAAAAAGAGAGAGACTAGGAGAGAGAAATAGTCACAGAAAAAGAGAAAGAAAGAGAAAAAGAGAGAGACTAGGAGAGAGAGAGAGAGAGAGAGAGAGAGCCTGGGAGAGAGAGAAATAGACACAGAAAAAAGAGAGAAATAGAAAGGAGGGGGGGAACAGAGAGAGAAAATACAATAGAGTTGAAAATATGGAATGGAATGGAATGGAGAACAGAACAGAACAACTTCATTGTCACTTTAAACGCACACTAATCAGAAGACATTAAAATGAGATTTCTTGGCTCTCTACGGGATGAGTAGAGTGAGGAACTTCACCTTCAGCCTGGAACTCGGGTTCAGCATGATGTACTTGATGGAGCCCTGGATGTTCTCCGTCCACGAGGCCAACCAGGTGACTGTCTTGTCGCACCTGACTTCTTTCCACTTGTGACCTCGCGGAGGCCGGGGCACCTTTGAATCTCTGGGAGGAAGGAAGAAAAAAAGAAAAAAAAGGGGGGGGACGGACGGACAGGAGGGAGTTTTAAAAGTTTAAAACTTTTAAAGTAGGACAGCAAGAGAATTGCTCAAGCATGGTGGAGATTCTCTTCCATAAAATCTCTTCACCCTTTGTTCGTAATTGGATCACCCAGCCGGCTTTCAGGCCTAAGGCGGGACTAGAACTCCCAGTCTCCTGGCAATTGGCCCAAAGTCACCCAGTTGGCTTTCATGCCTAAAGTGGGACTAGAACTCCCAGTCTCCTGGCGATTGGCCCAAAGTCACCCAGTCAGCTTTCAGGCCTAAGGCGGGACTAGAACTCACAGTCTCCTGGCGATTGGCCCAAAGTCACCCAGTCAGCTTTCAGGCCTAAGGCGGGACTAGAACTCACAGTCTCCTGGTGATTGGCCCAAAGTCACCCAGCCGGCTTTCAGGCCTAAGGCGGGACTAGAACTCCCAGTCTCCTGGTGATTGGCCCAAAGTCACCCAGCCGGCTTTCAGGCCTAAGGCGGGACTAGAACTCCCAGTCTCCTGGCGATTGGCCCAAAGTCACCCAGCTGGTTTTCAGGCCTAAGGCAGGACTAGAACTCCCAGTTTCCTGGCAATTGGCTTAAAGTCACCCAGTCAGCTTTCAGGCCTAAGGCGGGACTAGAACTCCCAGTTTCCTGGCGATTGGCCTAAAGTCACCCAGCCGACTTTCATGCCTAAGGCAGGACTAGAACTCACAGTTTCCTGGCGATTGGCCTAAAGTCACCCAGTCAGCTTTCAGGCCTAAGGCAGGACTAGAACTCACAGTCTCCTGGTGATTGGGCCAAAGTCACCCAGCCGGCTTTCATGCCTAAGGCGGGATTAGAACTTACCATCTCCTGGCGATTGGCCCAAAGTCACCCAGTCAGCTTTCAGGCCTAAGGCAGGACTAGAACTCACCATCTCCTAGTGTCTAGCCTGGTGCCTTAACCACTACACCCAACTGGCTCTCTTTCAATTAGCAAAACAAAGCCCGAACAGAACTTTTTAATGAGGAAGATAGGGGAGGTAAGAACATTCAAGTCCCCTCCCTGTCCATCTTAAAGCCTGCTAGCTGGAGAATTCTGGGAGTTGAAGTCCACCCACCCTAAAAATTGCCAAGGTTGAGAAACACAGTCATAGATAAGACCTCGATACGCAATTCGAGACCCACTGGCTACAATTGATGACGATGTCTTCCGGCATGATCCTCTTCTTCAGCATCCCCATTTTGGGGTGATCCCCTCGGCCCCGGAATAGGCCTGGCGGCTCGGTCTTGAAGTTGCCGATCTTCTCCCGATGGCCATCGATGACGCAGTAGCCGTATTCCTCTTGGATCCTGTCGGCCTCCTCTTTCAACCTCTGTTGAAAAGATACTGTCAACGCTGCTAATATTGAATATTCTTGCTTTGACAAAACAGGCAGAACTGTCTGGTACTTTTAGAGTTAATTCAGATGAGGGAGGGAGGAGAGAAAAGCCCGGGAAAGGGAAAGGAAGAGAACCTTTGCCCTTCAAACTAATTGGAGAACGTAAATCATGACAGCAAAATAAGGGAGGGGAAATGCTAGCAAAAATAACTGCTGGGGTGGGGTGGAGATTTCAGATCTTAGCATCCTTTCGTCGTGCCTTGCCGACATTTTGTCACATGAATAAAAAGACTTTTTAGGATAAAATGCCTGGAAGTTCTTTGAAGTGTTTCATTAGTCGGAACCTTGACAGATACACCATAATAAGCAGTTATTTCCAAGGAAAAGATACCCCTGGCCTGGATAAAGGGGGAGGGGGAGTAAGCATTGGATGATGCAAAATACGGGAAGGGAAGGGAAGGGAAGGGAAGGGATGGTAGCACAGGGTTGAACTGGGGGGGTCCCTGCTACTCTCTGAGCTTGGTGGTTTTCTTGCAGATGTTTCATGACCCAACTAGGAAACATCATCAGTGCTAGAAGGGAGTGGGGTGTGTGGAGAGGAGGAGGAGGAGGAGGAAGACTGTGGGGTCCTTGGTGCTCTCTGAGCTGGGTGGTTTTCTTGCAGATGTTTCATGACCCAACTAGGATACATCATCAGTGTTAGAAGGGAGTAAGGTTTGTGGGGAGGAGGAGGGGGGAGGAGGGGGGGAGGAGGAGGAGGAGGAGGAAGAAGAAGAAGACTGTGTAGTCCTTGGTGTTCTCTGGGTGGTTTTCTTGCAGATGTTTCATGACCCAACTAGGATACATCATCAGTGCTAGAAGGGAGGAGGTGGGCTGTGGGGTCCCTTCCGACATCATCATCATCATCATCATCATTATTATGGATCATTGCACAGTCAGCCAGATGTTCAGACTGGATTTGGCATTTTGTCTACCTATTGAGTCCTTACCCAGGACCTGGGATAGGCAGATGTGGATGTTTGATGGTATTACAGATATCGTCGCAGGATGGAAGCAGTTCCTAGCAAGGCCGCCTTTTGCAATTGACTAATAGCGAATTTGTCAATGCCAATGGTGTTCAAGAGGTGCTCCAGTTGTTTTGGGATTGCACCCAAGGCGCCTATGACTATTGGTACTACCCTTGCTTGCTTTTGCCACAGTCTTTCTATTTCTATTTGTAGGTCTTTGTATTTTGTGATCTTCTCCAGTTCTTTCTCGTCTGTTCTGCTGTCCCCAGGCACTACTATTATTATTATTATTATTATTATATTATTATTATTATTAAAGTTTCAAGGCTGGAGACTCCTGCTTGAAAGAGTGGGAAAGATCCCAATTTGATCAACGTCACTTATTGTCTCACCTGTTTCTCCTCCTTAGAGAGCGCCTTCTGGGCTTCTTGCTTTTCCAGGAAGTAATCGTGGATGTCGCTGAAATCACATTTCTTGAGGTCTTTGATTTTCTTCCTTTCCTGCGGAGTCATCACCTACATGGGAAAAGGAGGGCATCTAAGGGCTAAAACTGTATACAAACTAGAAAACAAGTTATCCTCAATAAGATGCCATCTAAATCAGTCTTTCTCAACCTTGGCACCTTTAAGAAGTCTGGACTACGACTCCCAGAATCCCCCAGTCAACATGGTAACTTTAGGAAGTCTGGACTACGACTCCCAGAATCCTCCAGTCAACATGGTAACTTTAGGAAGTCTGGACTACAACTCCCAGAATACTCCAGTCAACATGGTAACTTTAGGAAGTCTGGACTACGACTCCCAGAATCCTCCAGTCAACATGGTAACTTTAAGAAGTCTGGACTACGACTCCCAGAATACCCCAGTCAACATGGTAACTTTAAGAAGTCTGGACTACGACTCCCAGAATCCTCCAGTCAACATGGTAACTTTAAGTCTGGAGTACGACTCCCAGAATCCTCCAGTCAACATGGTAACTTTAGGAAGTCTGGACTACAACTCCCAGAATCCCCCAGTCAACATGGTAACTTTAGGAAGTCTGGACTACGACTCCCAGAATCCTCCAGTCAACATGGTAACTTTAAGAAGTCTGGACTACGACTCCCAGAATTCCCCAGTCAGCATAGTAACTTTAAGAAGCCTGGACTTTCTCCCAGAATCCTCCAGTCAACATGGTAACTTTAAGTCTGGAGTACGACTCCCAGAATCCTCCAGTCAACATGGTAACTTTAAGAAGTCTGGACTTCGACTCCCAGAATCCCCTAGCCAGTGTCACCACTTTAAGAAGTAAGAATAAAAGACAGAGATCTATGCTGGGTGGAGAATTCTGGGTGTTGAAGTCCTCAAGTCTTAAAAGTTGCCAAGTTTGGACACTCCGGGATAAACAATCTCAAATTCCTTACCTGTCAGTTGTACCTTTCCATTGTTCTGCTTTTGGGGGCAGGATGGGATGGGGGGGCATTTCCCCTACGCCAGTGGTGGCGAACCTATGGCACGCGTGCCAGAGGTGGCACTCAGCGCCCTCTCTGTGGGCACGCGTGCCATACTCCGGAGATGGCAACTGTCCCTCTTCAACCAGACGCCCACTAACTCGCCGAGGTCCCACGTGGCCGGACGCATCCCAACACGGCTGGTTTCCGTCCCCCCATCCCATCCCTCCTGGTCTTGCGTGCTCTCCTTTTCCCGGGCACGGCCCACTGCATCACCTCCTCAGCTGTCGGCCGTCCGTCCGGCTCAGAGGCGGCTTCTCTAAACTGCTGGTGGTGGGCTGCGGAGCCCCAGAGTGCGCCAGTCGAGGGACCGTCAGGCTGTGGCTGCTGACGGACGCTGTCAGCCCCCATGCGCTCGCTGGCCTCTGTGTGCAGGGGGCGATGGGTTCAGGCAGCAGCCCCCCGGCCCCTGCCTCGCCTTGCCCTGCAACAATGGCACCCCTGCCCTGCCTCGCCTCACCCTGCAGGACGAGTCTCCTGCCCACCACCCCACCTGCCAGAGACCCCCTGGATCTCCCCCAACCCTGCCCGGCCCCCACAGGCATCCCCCCCACGCGCAACATCGAGGTGACCACATCCACCTTGGCCACACCCACCCAGTCTGCCATGACCACCACAGCTGCGCCCACCCAGTGGGCCCCGCCCACCTGGCACCCGGCGATAAGTAAAGTGTCATGGTTCCGACTAATGTAACACTTCAAAGAGCATAAAGTGGTTTTGGAGTTGCAGTTTGGGCACTCGGTCTCTAAAAGGTTCACCATCATTGCCCTGTGCCAGTGGTTCTCAACCGGTGGGTCGGGACCCCATTTGGGGTCGAACGACCATTTCACGGGGGTCGCCAAACAACGCAGTCCGCCATTTTTTTCCCCTTTTCCTTAGCTGTGCTACTCCCTTTTATTCTATTGGCTTTTGAAAGCCAATAGAATAGACTCTCTTGAATAGAGTCTAATTCTATTGGCTTTCAAAAGCCAATAGGAATTGTCCAGGCTGTCTCTGCCCTGCTGAGCCCGCCAAAAGTCCCATTCTGCAAACGGTGCAGCACCAGTTGAGTAGTCCTCGACTTACGAACGGTTGAGTAGTCCTTCACTTACGACCAGTTGGGGGTCGCGGCATTAAAAAGGTTGAGAACCACTGCCATATGCAGTTGCCGACTTAAAAAGGCCAGCCTCCCAAATATACACACACACACACACACAAACACCAATGGATACCTGAGTCCAGTCACAGAAAAAGTTATCCCGGAAAATCTTCTTGCGTGCGTAGTCGTGGTCCAGCATCTTGGCGAAAAACGTCGCCACTTCCTCGGCGGCCCGGCTTAGCTTCACAGACCTGCCTGCAACAGAGGAGGGTGGCCATCCGGTGATCGTGGGGGCTGGGGAGGGGCATGATTGCCCCTCCATCACACTAAGAGCCAACCCTTCCCTACAGCCATCTACGAAGCTCAGGAGATGCCACCACACGCCGCTTCTCCTCCACCTCCATCCAGAGAGGACCACCTACCGTTGTAGTAGAACTTGACGGAGCTGGGCAGAGGCTGGTAAGGTGGTGCCAAATAGGGTCCCCTGTGGTGCAACTGGTGCCATTTGACGCCGTCGTCGTCTCGTTTCTCCTCCTCCCACCTGGCGGGAGGAAGTTTAGCAAGGGTTAACGTCCTCTGAGACGGTTTTTAATCCCTGAATGGCAATCTTCTCCAACCGTACTCTTGGCATCTCCCAGACATGTGGGGACCGCAACTCCCAGCCTTCCAGGGCATTCTGGGAGAGGTGGGATTCACACATATATACCTGGGAGCCATCAGGGTGTGGAAGGCTGATATGTATGCCTTTAATTCCCAGTTCACACGGCTGGCTGAGGGATTCTGGGAGTTGAAGTCCACAAGTTTTCAGGTTCCCAAGGTTGGACACTCCTGGTATAGGGTCTCCTGCCTGAGCAGGGGGTTGGACTAGATGACCTCCAAGGTCTTCTTCCAACTCATATGTCATAATTTTATTCTTTTCTGACACAAAAATGTCCATCTTTCTAGTGTGTGTGTGTGTGTGTGTGTGTGTGTGTTGTGTGTATACAGAAAGTGTTTCATGATTGCACCTTTGGCATTTTGACTGCTATACTGCAGTTCTACTTTTTATAATCTCTTTTGCCTTGCAGCCCCCCAACGAGGGGCGTTAAGCAGGCTCAAGTCGCTACTGCGATACATTACAAATTTTGTCAGCAAAAAGAAATATGAATATGAATATGAAAATATATATATATATATATATATATATATATATATATATATATATATATATATATATATATATATATATATATATATGTAGGTCTTTGGTTATTCAGGTTTTCTCCCGCGTAAAATTGGAAGTGTCTTGGTGATGTTTCGACGAAGTCCCATTCGTCATCTTCAGGCTGGTGTTTTCGGCTTCGTGCTTCTAGGAGCAATGTTGGTGCTTCATTGCTGCTAGAAGCACGAAGCCGAAAACACCAGCCTGAAGATGACGAATGGGACTTCGTCGAAACATCGCCAAGACACTTCCAATTTTACGTGGGAGAAAACCCTAATAACCAAAGACCTACATACAAACTCAAAAACTCAAAAAACATATATATATATATATATATATATATATATATAGGAGCAATGTTGGTGCTTCATTGCTGCTCGAGGCACGAAGCTGAAAGCACCAGCCTGAAGATGACGAATGGGACTTCGTCGAAACGTCGCCAAGACACTTCCAATTTTACGTGGGAGAAAACCCGAACAACCAAAGACCTACATACAAATATCCGCGAAAACCTCAGAAAACATATATATATATATATATATATATATATATATATATATAGAGAGAGAGAGAGAGAGAGAGAGAGAGAGAGAGAGAGAGAGAGAGAGAGAGAGAGAGAGAGAGAGAGATATTAGAAAGACATTTTTGTGTCAGTTAGAAAAGAATACACACACACAAACACACACACACACAATCAAACATTTATATTTATATATATATTACAAAACCCCCAAAGACTGACAACTGTTTTTTCCTACTATCACATAACAAAAAAGTTAGGTTTCTGGATAATCTCCTTGCCGTCCCAAGCCCTTTGCATCATGTACCCCTGAAGAGTGAATTCAGAATTGTCACAATCTCAGTGACAAAACATTAATGAGGAACAGAACAGAACAGAGTAGAACAGCAAATGAATAGAGTAGAGTAGAGCAGAGCAGAATAAAAAACGAGGAGAGTAGAGAGTAGGGAGTAGAGTAGAGTAGAATAGAAATATAGGATAGGATAGGATAGGATAGGATAGGATAGGATAGGATAGGATAGGATAGGATAGGATAGGATAGTTAGAAGGAAGGTCTTGGAGATCATCTAGTCCAACCCCCTGCTCAGGCAGGAAACCCTATACAATTTCAGACAAATGGCTGTCCAATCTCTTCTTAAAAGCCTCCAATGTTGGAGCACCCACAACTTCTGGAGGCAAGTTGTTCTCCTGATTAACTGTTCCAACTATCAGGAAATTTCTTCTTAGTTCTAGGTTGCTTCGCTCCTTGACCAGGAGAGATAATGGTAATCAGGGTCACCCTGTCCACACGTGCAAACCGGACTTTGCAAATGCCGGGCCTTCGTACCCCAAGCCCAGATCTCTAAGGTTTCCAACCAAATTCAACGAGTAGATCTTGATCTATCCTAAACTAACCACCAAGGTTTTGAGGGCTCTCTATTTACAAATTCAAAGGTAGGCCAGTAGTTTCATATCTGCTCATGGAGATGTAAATTCGGGGGCTCTCTTGATGTTGAAAAGTAACATCAGCCCCAACTTCCTGATTCTTCCTAAAAATATAATAATCTTCTCTAATTCTAAATATGGTACTCAAAAATTTTATGGGCTTGCACATTCCAACGTTAGGGGGGTTTAAGTTTAAGAAACTGGACAGCCATTTGTCCGAAATGGCATAGGGATTCCTGCCTGATCAGGGGGTTGGACTAGATGATCTCCAAGGTCCCTTCCAACTTTATTATTATTATTATTATTATTATTATTATTATTATTATTATTATTATTATTATGTCAGGGAGAAATGAAGGAATTCACCATCAAAAAGACTTCCAGATTCTGAGCGCTTTTCCTAAGATTTAGAAGTTCTCTCTTCAAATCAAAAGTTTGTGACATTTGTCAGTAAGAATTCTATTTAAATGAGAAATCGTTTTTACACAAGCTGACTGTGAATCTCAAAGAGAGAGCTGCAGAAAAGCAAACACATTTTTAACTTGCTTCCAGAAAAGCACGCAGGACTTCAAACAGCAGCTTACCGCATTCCTAGGAAGCACCATTTAAAAAAAAAAAAAAAAGTAAAAATAAAAGTACTGAGGACTAGCGCCTTGGACTAAAAGACTTGCAAGGTCCCTTCCAGCCTTATAATCCTACTGTTTCCAAATTAAGCCATGGTTCTAGTAAGAATACTTAGCTAGACCTCGCCTCCAATATATCCAGTTCTAGCACCCCACTGTTAAGAAAAATGCAGCAAAATCCAAAGGAAATTATAAAGCGCACCCACCAGTCTTGTCTCTTTCATGCTTTATGCTCAGCAACCCTGGAAAGCCATGCACGCTCATGCACTCCCATGCACACCCGGAAAACACGTGTCTCCGCTGGCAAACCTGGAATACCTCGCTTTGGGGACCAACACTCTGATGAACGCTGCACAAATCCGGGTGAAAGTCAGAGGCGCAACCTGGCGTGGGGAGCGCGCCCAATGTGCCAGGCTATGCCCATGCTGGAGCATCCCGTGCCAGCCCAGTCATGTGCAACTGGCCACATGGATGGATTGGGCGGGGATGGCTGGGAGAGGCAGATAATCCCGATTGAGCAATCCCTTTTTTGCAAGCATTTTAATTTTTGCAAAATTATCCAGGGTTCGCGTGGTGCTTTTCCCTGCACGGGGCATGGTGCAAAAAAAAGAGGCAGCCCAAGCCAAATGCTCGACCCTGTTAAAGAGACGCCGGTGCAATTACCCCCCCCCGCTCCATGGCCTTTGTCCCGAGGCAGCTGGGAAATGTAGTCCTGTTAAGGATTGCCTGGTTTAGGGACAACTAATAGATGCCAGAGCAATCGAGCTCACTTAAAGAGACAGGCGTCTTTCTTCGGAAGTCATGCTGGGATCTAGTGTTTCTCAACCTTGTCCGCTTTAAAGACGGGTGGACTTCAGTTCCCAGAATTCCCCAGGCAGCATGCTTTAAGATGGGTGGACTTCAACTCCCAGAATTCCCCAGCCAACATGCTTTAGGTGAGTGGACTTCAATTCCCAGAATTCCCCAGCTAGGAAGCTTCAAGATGGGTGGATTTCAACTCCCAGAATTCCCCAGCCAGCATGCTTTAGGTGGGTGGATTCATTCTCCCAGAATTCCCTAGCCAGAATGCTTTAAAATGGGTGGACTTCAATTCCCAGAATTTCCCAGCTAGCAGACTTTAAGATGAGTGGACTTCAGCCCCCAGAATTCCCCAGCCAGGAGGTTATAAAGCTTTGGACTTCAACTCCCAGAATGCTGGCTGAGGAATTCTAGGAGACCACCCATTTTTTTAAAGGAGCCAAGGTTGAGAAACAACGCATCTATGCACCCCATTTTCTTGCACATTTGCTCAGAAGGAAGCAAATAGGCTCAGATAGGATTACTCAGGAGTAAAAGTCTACAGGATGGCAGTTCCAACTGATTGCAAATGGAGGAGGAGGGGGGAGAAGGAGAAGGAGGAAAAGGAGAGCCATGTTAGTCAAGAGGGGAACAAAGCTGAGGAATTTGGGGGCATCTTTTCCAGCATATAATCTGATCCAAAGGAAGAAGCTTTAGTCAACTGTAGTTCCCTTAATCAGATGCACAGAGAGGCTAGCTGGGGAATTCTGGGAATCCGCCCATCTTAAAGTTTAAGGGATTTTGGGGTTAGAGCCGCTAGACTGAGGTAGGGTTTAAGCTGGGATCAGCTAAACTCTAAGCCTCTAAGCAGGTCCAGGGATAAGCAACCTTGGTTCTTTTATGAATCGTGAATTCCTGAGCCAGCATGGGGGAACTATGGCCCCTTCATGACTCGTGGACTTCAACTCCCAGAATTCCTCAGCCAGCATGGGGGAACTACAGCCCCTTTATGACTCGGGGACTTCAACTCCCAGAATTCCTCAGCCAGCCATGCTGAGGGGAAAGGGAGAGGTTTCCAAGCTGAGCCAGGCTGGCTCAGGAATTCTGGGAGTTGAAGTCCACCAGTCATAAAAGAGCCAAGGTTGCCTACCCCTGCCCCCAAAGCTTTCATCCTGCAATAACATTTGTCAGTTGGGAAAGGGGCTTCTTTCTGATTTTTAATTGCAATTCACAATTGCAATTTTTAATCCATCCAGTAATTTTGTTGCAAAGTGATGGCTTTTTTTTAATAAGCAATGTGTAACAGTTTGATCCGTCTCTGTACTCTCTAATGGGCTATTCTACAGAATTCAACATGGCAGTTCCTTCTGGGAACTAGTCCAGACACCAATGCATTCTGGGAGTTGTAGTCCAAGGCACCAGATTGAAAGAGCTACCAGAAACCCCCCCAAAAAATCTTTGGGTGCCATCTAGTGGATAAATATAAGAATAACAGGAATAAACCAACATAATAATTACAAAACTTGCTTGTAAACAGAGAAGAGTCTACAATAGCCACAAAAAATCAGTAGCAATAACAAACAAATTCAGAAAAAGTCTGACAGCACCTAATAAGACTAACTCATTGCATTTTAAGGCATTCCAGTATCTCAGGGGCTGCCATAAAGAAGAGGGAACTAAGCTATTTTCCAAAGCACCTGAAGGCAGGACAAGAAGCAACGGGTGGAAACTAATCAAGGAGAGAAGCAACCTAGAACTAAGGAGAAACTTCCTGACAGTGAGAACAATTAATCAGTGGAACAACCTGCCTCCAGAAGCAGTAAATGCTCCAACACTGGAAGTTATTAAGAAGAGACTGGACAGCCATTTGTCCGAAATGGTGTAGGGTTTCCTGCCTCAGCAGGGGGTTGGACTAGATGACCTGCAAGGTCCCTTTCAACTTTACTACTATTACTATTAATTTTTTAATAATTGGAATTGACTTATAGCTTATTGGTCATTCTTATTACACAGCTCACGAAAGCTCATCGCTTTTCAATGTCTTTTCAAATCAATGTAGAAACCCTTGCAAATTCAATAAATAGATCTTGACCTACACATGGATAGAATCAAGATCACGTTAAGTGTTAATGCCACTTTGTAATGCCTTGGTAAGGCCACACTTGAAATACTGCATCCAGTTTTGGTCACCACGATGTAAAAAAAGATGTTGAGACTCTAGAAAGAGTACAGAGAAAAGCAACAAAGATGATCAGGGGACTGGAGGCTAAAACATATAAGGAACGGTTGCTGGGATTGGGTATGTCTAGTCTAATCAAGAGAAGGACAAGGGGTGACATGATAGCAGTCTTCCAATATCTCAAGGGCTGCCCCAAAGAAGAGGGAGTCAAGCTATTCTCCAAAGCATTTGAAGGAGGACATGAAGCAATAGATGGAAACTCATCAAGGAGAGAAACAACTTAGAACAAAGGAGAAACTTCCTGACAGTGAGAACAATTAATCAGGGGAACAACTTGTCTCTAGAAGTTGTGGGTGCTCCAACACTGGAAGTTTTTAAGAAGAGATTGGACAACCATTTGTCTGAAATGGTATAGGGTTTCCTCCTTGAGCAGGGGGTTGGACTAGATGACCTCCAAGGTCCCTGCCAAAAAAAAAAACACTCTACCTAATGGAATGACACACAGAATTAGGTTCCTTCCAATCTCATAAACCATAAATAGTAGTGTAGGAATTCAGCACACACACCCTGCCCCCTCCTTGGAGGATATTTAAAAAGGCAGGATGGAATATTTCTCCTAAAGGAGCCGAGGTGGCGCAGCAGTTAGAGTACAGCACTGCAGGCCACTTTAGCTGACTGTGTTCAGCAGGTCAGCGGTTCAAATCTCACCAGCTCAAGGTTGACTCAGCCTTCCATCCTTCCGGGGTAGGTAAAAAACCGCCCCAGTCTTCCTTCCTCAGGGAGAAACCTGAGGAAGCTAATCTTCTGAAATAGAGATGTTGTAATCCGTTCATGGCATCCGACCCTCTCAATTCCTGGCAAATAGATGGGGAAGAAATGGAGGTAGTGACAGATTTTATTTTTCTGGGCTCCAAGATCACCTCAGATGGGGACTGCAGCCAAGAAATTAAAAGACGCTTGCTCCTGGGGAGGAAAGCTATGGCAAATCTAGACAGCATACTAAAAAGCAGAGACATCACCCTGCCAACAAAAGTGCGTATAGTCCAGGCCATGGTTTTCCCAGTTGCAATGTACGGCTGTGAAAGTTGGACCATAAGAAAGGCTGAGCGCCAAAGAATTGAGGCCTTTGAACTATGGTGCTGGAGAAGACTCCTGCGAGTCCCTTGGACTACAAGGCGATCAAACCAGTCAGTCCTGGAGGAGATCAACCCCGACTGCTCTTTAGAAGGCCAGATCCTGAAGTTAAAACTCAAGTACTCTGGACACCTAATGAGAAGGAAGGACTCACTGGAGAAGGGCCTAATGCTGGGAAAGATGGAGGGCAATAGAAGAAGGGGACGACAGAGAATGAGGTGGCTGGATGGAGTCACTGAAGCAGTAGGTGTGAACTTAAATGGACTCCAGAAGATGGTAGAGGACAGGAAGACCTGGAGGAACATTGTCCATGGGGTCGCGATGGGTCGGACACGACTTCGCAATTAACAACAACAACAATCCATTCAAAAAAACTGGGCCAGACTATTCATAAGCAAAACCCCTTCAGCCACAGCTCCCACAGATGGCTGGAGCTGATGGAATTA
Source organism: Crotalus helleri (assembly GCA_024509115.1). Taxonomy (NCBI): domain Eukaryota; kingdom Metazoa; phylum Chordata; class Lepidosauria; order Squamata; family Viperidae; genus Crotalus; species Crotalus helleri. The sequence goes on along the minus strand of JAKSXO010000035.1, from coordinate 4,721,055 downwards.
GAAAAACAAAGACTCCTAAAATCTACATTCCCCAGCCAGCTCCAAGGATGGGGCATGACCTCCAAGCCACAATGGGAGTCAGGCAACAATAATTAGAATACCAAAAGGGCATACTCGAGCACAGATCAAAGTACATTTCACAACAGGCATCTGAAATACAAAGCCCAAAGGAGATATAAAAACCCACCCACTCTCAACTCCATTTTGTCAGCTGTCCCAGAACTGCATGCTGTTGCTGGCTCTGCTCATCGATAAACAGAAAGCTTCTTTCCTAAGCAGCCTCCATTTTATTTCTAGCGTCTTACTCCCAGCTTGGAACTGGATCTGATTTTTCTTTCAACAGTAGCTAGCTCAGTATTTCCATCTCATCAACTTTAAGACGGATGAACTTCAACTTCCAGAATTCCTCAGCCAGCTGAGCTGGCTGGGGAATTCTGGGAGCTGAAGTCCACGAGTCATAAAAGAGCCAAGGTTGGGGAAAACATGGGGCTAGCCATCCACTATGTTCCTTAGAGCACAACAGGTAGAGCAATTAATTTCTCATTTGAAAGGACATTAATCGCCTGAGAAAATAGCAAGACAGAAGTGGCTGTCCTATCAAAAGCAGTTATGCCACCAGGACCAAATGGTCCCAATCAGGAAGTTCACTTAGTTGAACAGGAAGACACTTATCAGTCAAACCAGCTCGTAATTTCATGTCTGCATGAAAGATTTAAGAGATATTTCTTACAGCCTAGTCCTATAATTTAGCCTATTCACTTAATTTCATTGTGAGTTAAGATTATTCTATTCTATTCTATTCTATTCTATTCTATTCATTTCATATTTTCTATTCTATTCTATTCTATTCCATTCCATTCCACTCCACTCCACTCCACTCCATTCCACTCCACTCCATTCCACTCTATTCTATTCTATTCTATTCTATTCAGTTATATTGTCTTCTGTTCCATTCTGTTCTGTTCTGTTCCGTTCCATTCCATTCTGTTCATTCCATTCCATTCTATTCTACAATCTGTTCTATTCCATTCCACTCCACTCCATTTCATTCCATTCCATATATTCTATTCTATTCTATTCTATTCTATTCTAATTCTAATTCTATTCTATTCTATTCTAATTCTATTCTATTCTATTCTGTAATTCTATTCTATTCTGTTCTATAATTCTATTCTGTTCTGTAATTCTATTCTGTAATTCTATTCTGTAATTCTATTCTGTTCTGTTCTGTAATTCTATTCTGTAATTCTATTCTGTCCTTTTCTGTTCTATTCTATTCTATTCTGTAATTCTGTTCTGTAATTCTATTCTGTTCTATTCTATTCTGTAATTCTATTCTATTCTATTCTAATTCTAATTCTATTCTATTCTAATTCTATTCTATTCTATTCTGTAATTCTATTCTATAATTCTATTCTGTTCTGTAATTCTATTCTGTAATTCTATTCTGTAATTCTATTCCGTAATTCTATTCTGTTCTGTTCTGTAATTTTATTCTGTAATTCTATTCTGTCCTTTTCTGTTCTATTCTATTCTATTCTGTAATTCTATTCTATTCTAATTCTAATTCTAATTCTATTCTATTCTGTAATTCTATTCTATTCTATTCTATTCTATTTTATAATTCTATTGTGTTCTGTAATTTTATTCTGTAATTCTATTCTGTCCTTTTCTGTTCTATTCTATTCTATTCTATAATTCTGTTCTGTAATTCTATTCTATTCTGTAATTCTATTCTATTCTATTCTGTAATTCTATTCTATTCTATTCTATATCTACCTTGCCATCTGAAAAACAGTCAGAATTCTCATCTTGATAGGGACAAAGTCAACGGGATGTTCAACCCATCAAACAAGGTCATTTTCTCCCCTTAATCATCTCAATAAATAATTCCACTATTAGCACCGGCTGTGTAAAATTGGGCAAGGAACTTCAATAACAGAGATTTAAGATCAGAAACCTCCTTTTGCCGTTCACGCCGAGTGCAGAAATCACTCCAACGATCAACGTACCATCTCCACTTGTCCTCCTCGGCTTTGGATCTTCTCCCACAATTTCCTTCTTCCTTCTTTTTCTTCTTCTTCAAAGTCTTGTCCACTTCCTCATTTTTCCTTTTCCGGGATCCTCTGAGAAATTCTACATTTCGAACGCCTCTTTTGCTTCTGCTTCTCTTGGTCTTTTTTCCTCCTCTGTCTTGTAGGGCTCCTTGGCCTCCTGTCGCTTCTTCTTCTCCTTCTTCTTCAGAGGCACCTTCCAGCTTGACCTCAAATGGTGCCCCAACTCCAGACTCACCTTCTATCCTTTCTTCCGCCTCCGTCTCCTTTCCTAGATGAGGCAATTCCTCACCAGTCCGTTCTCTGTCCACCTCTCTCTCGCCTTCCCACTCCTTCTCCGTCTTGACCACAATGTTCTGCTCAGATCTTCTCCTGTCCACCACACCTTCTCCCTCCCCTGGTTCAATATTCTCCTCCAGCTGCTTGTCATTGTTCCTCTCTTCTTCTGTTCCTCTGAAATCCTTCTTCTCCAGACTTTTGGTGGCTTTGCTTTCTCTTTTCTCCCCTTGCGCTGAATGGCCTTCAGCCTCTACTTTTCCACCACCAGTTCTCTCTTTCTTTCTTCTCCTTTCCTCCACCAGCCCATCACTTGGGAAGGAATCTGCAGCTTGCTCCCGCAGTTCAGTCACCTGTTAAAAGAAAATGGGAATGACTTTACAGCAGTGTTTCCCAAACTTGACAATTTTAAGGCATGTGGACTTCAACTCCCAGAATTCCACAGCCAGCGTTGCTGGCTGTGGAATTCTGGGAGTTGAAGTCCTCATGCCTTAAAATTGTCAAGTTTGGGAAACACTGCTTTACAGGCAAAGAAAAAAAGAAATAGGGGAGACATGATAGCTGCATTCCAGTATCTGAGGGGCTGCCACAAAGAATGGGGGGGTCAGGTTGTTCACCAGAGCACCAGAGGGAAGGACGAGAAACAATAGTTGGAAACTGATCAAGGAGAGAAGCAACCTGGAATTAAGGAGAAACTTCCTGACAGTGAGGACAATTAAACAATGGAAGATTTTTTAACATACCCCTTAATATTTGGTAAACATCTTGTTGTCTGGGTTAATGTTTAGAAAACAATCAATAACAATTACTTTCTATAATTCTATAGTCCATGTGATAGATAGATTACTTGATCTCCGCTTCTTCCAATAATATTTTCTTTTGCCAACTTTCAACGAATACAATTATTATTTAAATAAATGACAATTAAATATAAACATTTTTCTCACGTTTCTGCAAGTAATAACCACGTCAGTATAAAGCTTCTTTTCATTGATGATCTTGATTGCCTCACCACAAGTCCTGCTTACATTCTCATTTAAATTTATTTTCCCCACAATATTCAAAACATTCTTACGGGTTAAGATTTTCTCAAAATTAGTTATACTTAAGTTTTTAAATCTTTTTTCTCACACAAGCCACCACATTTTAACATTTCTCATATCTTTAAAAGAAATAAGAGCAAAAGAAGAAAGAAAAAAAGAAAAAACAGGGAAATAGAATAGAATAGAATAGAATAGAATAGAATAGAATAGAATAGAATAGAATAGAATAGAATAGAATAGAATAGAATAGAATAGAATAGAATAGAATAGAAAATATGGAAAAGAATGGAATGGAATGGAATGGAATGGAATGGAATGGAATAGAATAGAATAGAATAGAATAGAAAATATGGAATGGAGTAGAGTAGAGTAGAATAGAATAGAATGGAATGGAATGGAATGGCATGGCATGGCATGGCATGGCATGGCATGGCATGGCATGGCATGGCATGGCATAGAATAGAAAATATGGAATGGAGTAGAGTATAGAGTAGAGTAGAGTAGAGTAGAGTAGAATAGAATAGAATAGAATAGAATAGAATAGAATAGAATAGAATAGAATAGAATAGAAAATATGGAATAGAATGGAATGGAATGGAATGGAATGGAATGGAATAGAATAGAATAGAAAATATGGAATGGAGTAGAGTAGAGTAGAATAGAGTAGAATAGAATGGAATGGAATGGAATGGAATAGAATGGAATGGCATGGCATGGCATGGCATAGCATAGCATAGAATAGAAAATATGGAATGGAGTAGAGTATAGAGTAGAGTAGAGTACAGTAGAATAGAATAGAATAGAATAGAATAGAATAGAATAGAATAGAATAGAATAGAATAGAATAGAATAGAATAGAATAGAATAGAAAATATGGAATGGAACAGAATGGAATGGAATAGAATAGAAAATATGGAATGGAATGGAATGGAATGGAATACAAGCACTAGCTCTGTCTCTATTGTAGGGTTAAAGTAGTGGCCTCTTGCAAGAATGAAAACACTTCTTACCACCCACCCCTCTTTTTACTCTCTGGAAAACGAGGGTGGGCCCCTTCTGAGTCCTTCCCATGCCCCTTTTCCTGCTATGGACTGAGACATCCTTTATCCACCAGTTGTCCGGCCTGCAGCTCTTCCTCCTGTCTCCCAAGGCTATTCCCACTACACCAGGGGTCCCCAACCCCGGTCCGTGGACCGGTACCGAGCCACGGCATGCCATCAACCGGTCCACACAAACAAGCAAAGCCCCATCTGTGGGATGCAGGCAGCACACGAAACCACACGCTCTCCGGTCCGCAGAAAAACCTCTTTCCACGGAACCAGTCCCTGATACCCAAAAGGTTGGGGACCTCTGCATTACACCACTAAATGCAACTACTACACAAAATTCCACCGTGCTTACTGCCTTATTCCCACGCCCGGCCACGCATGTGCCCTCCTTTATCTGCAGCTTGATCTTCTTTGCCCTGGGCTCTTCTCTGAAACGCAAACACAGCAAAAGGCATCTTCAGAAGGGTGCATAAAAACTCAGCTACATCTTCCCCAAACGAGGCGCAGGATAGCAACTTTCCAGAAAGCCAAAGGCTGTTAGGGTCATGGGGAAGTCCCACCCCCACCCCCACTGCCTCCCATGGCGCAATTCCCATCCCATCCAGCCTATCCTCCATGCCAGGGGATGGGCACCTACGGCAAGGTGACCATCTGCAGATATTCCACTCCCAGAATTCCCTAACCAACATGGGAGTTAGTTAGCAATGAAAACTCTGGGTCCCGTTGTGGACTGTCTTGGGACTATCGGCGCTGACCTCATTTTAAACCATTTGTCTGAAAAGGTATATAGAGTTTCCTGCCTGAGCGGGGGTTGGGCTAGAAGACCTCCAAGGTCCCTTCCAGCTCCTATTCTATCTATTCTAGGTCTGTGCAGTCCTTTGGGGGGAGGGGAATTAACCTGCCTGCAGATTTTGTGCTCTGAAAATAAAACAGATCAACATCGAGCAGGGGGCTGGACTAGAAGACCTCCAAGGTCCCTTCCAGCTCCATTCTATTCTGTATCCTTTTCTATTCTATTCCTATTCCTTATTCTATTCCTATTCCTTATTCTATTCCTTATTCTATTCCTATTCCTTATTCTATTCCTTATTCTATTCTATTCCTTATTCTAGTCCAGGGGTAGGCAACCTTGGCTCTTTTATGACTCGTGGACCTCAACTCCCAGAATTCCTGAGCCAGCATAGGTGGCTCAGGAATTCTGGGAGTTGAAGTCCACGAGTCATAAAAGAGCCAAGGTTGCCTATCCCTGTTCTAGTCTATTCCTTATGCTATTCTATTCTATTCCATTCCATTCCATTCCATATTTTCTCTTCTCTTCTCTTCTCTTCTCTTCTCTTCTCTTCTCTTCTCTTCTGTATTTCTATTTTATTCTGTATTTCTATTTTATTCTGTATTTTTATTTTATTTTGTAATTCTATTCTATTCTGTAATTCTATTCTATTCTGTAATTCTATTCTATTCTATTCTATTTGATTCAATTCGATTCCATATTTTCTCTTCTCTTCTTCTCTTCTCTCCTGTATTTCTATTTTATTCTGTATTTCTATTTTATTTTGTAATTCTATTCTATTCTATTCTATTCTATTCTATTCTCTATTCTCTATTTTCTATTCTCTATTCGCTATTCGCTATTCTCTATTCCATTCTATTCTCTATTTCATTCTATGGTGACATGAACATGTTGAGGACACGGTGGCCCCATAGTTCTCGTAAATATTGTTTGTGGGAAGTAGCCAAGATTTTGAAAAGTCCGGTGCAAAAGAAAGACACGTTCCAATTTTACCTGAGATAAGGAATGCCGCATCCATTGCACAGGGTGGAATCCATGGCACCCTCAAGAGATCTGGAAGAAGAAGAGAAAAGAATTTAAGATGGACACTCCCCCCCCCCCCAAAAAAATATCATGTGGGATTTTAAAAACTGGGAAAATCTTCCGGAATAGCAGCACACGAATCAATCCATCAATTTTAGAGATGTACCGATGGGCCTTGACGTAAGAGCCCCAGTGAGCCCAAAGCTTCCACTGCTAAGCAAAGCAGTTGCGAAGTGAATTGTGTGTCCCGTTTTACAGTCTTTTCTTGCTGTCATAAAAAATCAGGTGGGACTCGTCTCTTGACACGGTTGTTAAGGGAATCACTGCAGTTGTTAAGGGAATCACACAGTCATTAAGCGCTCCTTACTAGCACTGATGCTATTCCCTAGTTTGGGTAATGGAATGTCTGCAAGAAAACAAGCAAGCTCAGAGAGCACCAGGGGCCCCACGGTCTTCCTTCTCCTCCTCCTCTTCTTCCTCCTCCCTCCTCCTTCTCTTCCTCCTCCTCCTCCTCCTCCTCTATTCTAGTACTGATGATGTTATCTAGCTGGGTAATGAAATGTCTGCAAGAAAACAAGCAAGCTCAGAGAGCACCAAGGGCCCCACAGTCTTCCTCCTCCTCTTCCTCCTCTCTTCCTCCTCTTCCTCCCTCTTCCTCTTCCTCCTCCTCCTCTTCTTCCTCGTCCTCCTCCTCCTCCTCCTCCTCTATTCTAGTACTGATGATGTTATCTAGTTGGGTAATGAAATGTCTGCAAGAAAACAAACAAGCTCAGAGAGCACCAAGAGCCCCACGGTCTTCACCCTCCTCCTCCTTTTCCTCCTCCTCCTCCTGCTCCTCCTCCTCCTGCTCCTCCTCCTCTTCCTCCTCCTCCTCTTCTTCTTCTTCCTCCTCCTCCTCCTCTATTCTAGCACTGATGATGTTGTCTAGTTGGGTAATGAAATGTCTGCAAGAAAACAAGCAAACTCAGAGAGCACCAAGGGCCCCACAGCTCTCTTCCTCCTCCTCCTCCTCCTCCTCCTCCTCTTCTTCTTCTTCTTCCTCCTCTTCCTCCTCCCTCTTCCTCCTCCTCTTCTTCCTCCTCCTTCTTCCTCCTCTTCCTTCTCCTCCCTTTTCCTCCTCCTCCTCCTCTTTCTCCTCTCCCTCCTCCTCCTCCTCTTCCTCCTCCTCCTCCTCCTCCTTCTCCTCCTCCTCTTCCTCCTCTTCTCCCTAACCACCACTCCCTTCTAGCCCTGATGATGTTACCGAGTTAGGGTCATGAAACGTCCGTGAGAAAACCAGCAAGCTCAGAGAGCACCAGGGATCCCTCATTTCAACCCTGAGCTACAGAGATTCTCCCTTCGTTGGTTACTTCTCCACGCTGCCCTCTTTCCTTCTCCCCATCCCGTGCTTCCTTCACACCCACATCCATATCAATTCTGTCGCCCTCATGGAATCAGACATCTTAAGTCCCAAGCAGATTCTGCCCCCACCTGATCTCCATCTACGTTCAGGGCTCCGTGTTTAAGAAGTCATGAGTTCAGAAGAGGGAGTCAAGCTCTTCTCCAAAGCGCCTGAAGGCAGGACAAGAAGCAACGGAGGGAAACTCATCAAGGAGAGGAGCAGCCTAGAACTAAGGAGAAACTTCCTGACAGTGAGGACAATTAACCAGTGGAACTCCTTGCCTCCAGAAGCGGTGAATGCTCCAACACTGGAGGTCTTTAAGAAGAGACTGGACAGCCATTTGTCCCAAATGGTATAGGGTTTCCTGCCTGAGCAGGGGGTTGGACTAGATGACCTCCAAGGTCCCTTCCAACTCTGTCATTCTGTATTCCGTAAAAGTTCAGAAGAGAAGGAATAGGGGGGGACATGTTAGCTGTGTTCCAGTATCTCAGGGACTGCCCCAAAGAAGAGGGAGTCAAGCTATTCTCCAAAGTGCCTGAAGGCAGGACAAGAAGCAAAGGATGGAAACTGATCAAGGAGAGAAGCAACCTAGAACTAAGGAGAAACTTCCTGACAGTGAGAACAATTAACCAGTGGAACAACCTGCCTCCAGAAGCAGTAAATGCTCCAACACTGGAAGTTTTAAAGAAGAGACTGGATAGCCATTTGTCCGAAATGGTGTAGGGTTTCCTGCCTGAGCAGGGGGTTGGACTAGATGACCTCCAAGGTCCCTTCCAACTTTACTATTATTATTATTAGATGACAAGCCATGAAGAGGAATGTAGTATGACTTTTACCTAGAGAAATGTAGATGGTGGGGATGAAGGAAGGCTTCGTTTCCTGCTGCCCAGAAATCCAGGTGAGATAAAGAGGCTTAAAAAAATGAGGAAGACTGATTGAGGTTCAGCCTCAAGAGAGATGGGCTTGGATGGATCATGAGTCATGGAAGATCTCTCTTTCTCTCTCTTGCTGAAGGTCCTCAAGCCAAGGTGAGCAGAGACTTAACTGGCTCAACTAGGTGGTGGCCCACAAGATCAGCTTCATGAGTCTATGAGGTCACAAATCGCATTAGGCTTTGACTTGCTCAACGGTGATTGGTTGACTAAGCTTCACTTGGCTTAATTCATATAGCCTGCTCCATTGAAACCCATGAATCTACTTTATGACTCAATGAGCAATGAGTGAAAGGATCACTCGGTCCCTAGAAGCCCCAACTCTCTCTTCACAAGCAATGGCCTGCACAAGATCCAGAGAATAGAATGTAATAGAATAGAATAGAATAGAATAGAATAGAATAGAATAGAATAGAATAGAATAGAATAGAATAGAATAGAATCTGGAAGGGACCTTGGAGGTCTTCTAGTCCAGCCCCCTGCTCAAGCAGGAGAACCTATACCATTTCAGACAAGTGTCTAAGTCTCGTCTTAAAAATCTCCAGTGATGGAGCACCCACAATTTCTGGTGGCAAGCTGTTCCACTGGTTAATTGTCCTCGCTGTCAGGAAGTTTCTCCTTAATTCCAGGTTGCTTCTCTCTTTGATCAGTTTCCAACCATTGTTTCTTGTCCTGCCCTCTGGTGCTTTGGAGAACAATTTGATCCCCTCTTCTTTGTGGCAGCCCCTCAAATACTGGAATGCTACTATCATGTCTCCCCTCTTTCTTCTTTTCTTTAGACTGGCCAAACCCATGTCCTGCAGCCGTTCTTCGTATGTTTTAGTCTCCAGGCCTTGGATCATCTTAGTTGCTCTTCTCTGAACTTTTCCAAGGTCTCAATATCTTTTCTGTAGTATGGTGACCAAAATTGGTTGCAGTATTCTAGTTTGCTGGGATTTATACCGATAGTCTTCAACCAAGCAGAATCAAGAGAGGGTTATCTTGAGTCTCTTTCTCACTCACTCTACTTCCTGGGGTTAACAGTCCTTAATTCCAGGTTGCTGGTTGCTCCTTTTTTTTAATTTCCATCCATTGCTCCTTGTCTTGCCTTGAGGTGCTTTGGAGAATACGTTGAACGCCGTCTTCTTTGTGGCAGCCCCTGAAATACTGGAATACTGCTATCATGACCCCCCCCCTAGTCCTTGTTTTCTCAAGATTGGCCAAACCCAAGTCCTGCAGCCCTTCTACGTATGTTCTAGTCTCCAAGCCTTTGAGCATCTTAGTTGCTCTTCTTGGAACTTTATCCAAAATCTCCACCTCTTTTTTTTTCGGAGTAAGACGACCAAAATTGGTTGAGGTATTCCAGGTGGGGTCTAGAAGACCCCCACGGTCCCTTTCCATTCTGTTATTCTGTCAACCATCCTTGAATCAACAGAAACCGTGCACCACTGTTGGAAGAACAGTCTTCATCGTGGTTCAGTCCAAGCTGGAGATAAACAACACGGAGACTGCTTTAAAAAGCAGGTTGTAGTTTATTGAAGAGGAGAGCCAGACAGAAAGATGGCTCTAGAAGAAAAGAAGGGTGAGCACATGTAGGGAGTGGGTTTTTATACCCTCTGGAGCCTTTTGTTTGTGGAGTTGTTCCTGTGGCATGAACTTTGACCTGAGTCTGAGTGCCTTTCTGGTATTCTGATTGTTGTTGTTGTTAATTGCGAAGTCGTGTCCGACCCATCGCGACCCCATGGACAATGTTCCTCCAGGTCTTCCTGTCCTCTACCATCTTCTGGAGTCCATTTAAGTTCACACCTATTGCTTCAGGGACTCCATCCAGCCATCTCATTCTCTGTCGTCCCCTTCTTCTCTTGCCCTCCATCTTTCCCAGCATTAGCCCCTTCTCCAGTGAGTTCTTCCTTCTTATCAGGTGGCCAAAGTATTTGAGTTTCAACTTCAGGATCTGGCCTTCTTATGTCCAAAGGTCATATCTTACTTCCCTGGGGCTGGGGCTGACAACTCTTAGAGTTTGGATGGTGTTAAATACTCCGTTCAGTTGCGAATGATAACGCAACATGGCGAAGTTCAACAGCTTTTTATTCCTCTTTTTCATCAAGACTCGAACAACGAGCAACAGGCACGCAGGCCTCTTTAAGCGACCAGAGACCCGGACAATCCCACAACAAAGTAGCAGGCTGTTTTTCGCGCCTTGCGCATGCGCCCAAGGCCGGCACCACTCAGTCTGGTCCTGGGCAGATTTTGGAATGCCCGGGACCAATGCAACGTCCCGAGCCTGCTTTTGCAGGCTCAGGACCCAACAGATGGGGTATGTAGATTTTAGGTCTTTGTCTTCTTAATCTCCTAGCTCCCTAGATTTATATCTGCATCTCTATAGAGCTGGTTTCTGCTTGGGGAAGGGAGACTTGGGGCTATTAAGAAAAACTGGGCATGCTTTCCTGACTCTTCAAGATCCTTGGAGGAAATATATGGTGAAAAAAGTAAGGTTCTACATCTAGGCAAGAAAAAACAAATGCACAGGTATAGCATAAGGGGTACCTTGCTCAGTAGTAGTAACTGTCAGAGGGACCTCGGAGTCCTAGTGGACAATCACTTAAATATGAGCCAGCCGTGTGCTGCAGCTGCCAAAAAAGCCAACACAGTGCTAGGCTGCATTAACAGAGGGATAGAATCAAGATCACGTGAAGTGTTAATACCACTTTACAAGGCCTTGGGAAGGCCACACTTGGAATCCCCTGCATCCAGTTTTGGTCACCACAATGTAAAAAAGATGTTGAGATTCTGGAAAGAGTGCAGAGAAGAGCAACAAAGATGATTAGGGGACTGGAGGCTAAAACATACAAGGAACGGCTGCTGGAATTGGGTGTGTCCAGTTTAACGAAAAGAAGGACGAGAGGGGACATGATAGCTGTCTTCCAATATCTCAGGGGCTGCCCCAAAGAAGAGGGAGTCAAGCTATTCTCCAAAGCGCCTGAAGGCAGGACAAGAAGCCATGGATGGAAACTAAGCAAGGAGAGAAGCAACCTAGAACTAAGGAGAAACTTCCTGACAGAACAATTATCCAGCGGAACAACCTGCCTCCAGAAGCAGTGAATGCTCCAACACTGGAAGTTTTTAAGAAGAGACTGGACAGTCATTTGTCCAAAATGGTATAGGGTCTCCTGCCTGAGCAGGGGGTTGGACTAGATGATCTCCAAGGTCCCTTCCAACTTTATCATCATCATCATCACCATCATCATTATATTATTATTATGGATCATCGCACAGTCAGCCAGATGTTCAGACTGGATTTGGCATTTTGTCTACCTATCGAGTCCTTACCCAGGACCTGGGATACGCAGATGTGGATGTTTGATGGTATTACAGATCTCGTCGCAGGATGGAAGCAGTTCCTAGTAAGGCCGCCTTTTGCAATTGACTAATGGCGAATTTGTCAATGCCAATGATGGTGTTCAAGTGGTGCTCCAGTTGTTTTAGGATTGCACCTAAGGAGCCTATGACTATTGGTACTACCCTTGCTTGCTTTTGCCACAGTCTTTCTATTTCTATTTGTAGGTCTTTGTATTTTGTTATCTTCTCCAGCTCTTTCTCTTCTATTCTGCTGTCTCCAGGCACTGCCACATCCACAATATTATTATTATTATTATCGATCATCGCACAGTCAGCCAGATGTTCAGACTGGATTTGGCATTTTGTCTACCTATCGAGTCCTTACCCAGGACCTGGGATAGGCAGGTGTGGATGTTTGATGGTATTACAGATATCGTCGCAGGATGGAAGCAGTTCCTAATAAGGCCGCCTTTTGCAATTGACTAATGGCGAATTTGTCAATGCCAATTGTGTTCAAGTGGTGCTCCAGTTGTTTTGGGATTGCACCCAAGGATCCTATCACTATTGGTACTACCCGTGCTTGCTTTTGCCACAGTCTTTCTATTTCTATTTGTAGGTCTTTGTATTTTGTTATCTTCTCCAGTTCTTTCTCTTCTATTCTGCTATCTCCAGGCACTGCCACGTCCACTATCCAGACTTTTTTGTCTTTCTTATCGACAATTGTTAAGTCTGGGGTGTTATGTTGCAGGTGCTTGTCTGTTTGAATTCTGAAGTCCCAGAGCAGTTTAATTTTATCATTTTCTATGACTTTCTCTATTTTATGATCCCACCAGTTTTTGCTTACAGGCAAATGATATTTTTTGCAGGTCTTCCAATGCACCATTGTTGCTACTTTGTCATGCCGCTGCTTGTAATCAGTCTGTGCAATCTTCTTGCAACAGCTTACCAAGTGGTCCACTGTTTCTTCAGCTTCTTTGCATAGGCGGCACTTACTGTCTGTTGCTGTCTTCTCAATTTTGACTTTGTATGCATTTGTCCTTAAGGCTTGGTCTTGTGCAGCCAGAATTAGTCCCTCGGTCTCTTTCTTCAATTTTCCTGCTCTTAGCCATTGCCAGGTTTTATTATTATCTGCTTTCCCAGTTATTTTTTTCATGTATTGGCCATGTAGTGCTTTGTCTTCCCATGCCTCTATTCTGTTCTTCATTTGGTCTTTCTTGTAGGCCAGTTTGGTCTCTCCAGTAGTTAGTAAGCCTTCTTGATATACTAATTTCAGTGCATCTTTATTACTATTATTATTATTATTATTATTATTATTCAATCATTGCACAGTCAGCCAGATGTTCAGACTGGATTTGGCATTTTGTCTACCTATCGAGTCCTTACCCAGGACCTGGGATAGGCAGATGTGGATGTTTGATGGTATTACAGGTATCGTCGCAGGATGGAAGCAGTTCCTAATAAGGCCGCCTTTTGCAATTGACTAATAGCAAATTTGTCAATGCCAATGGTGTTCAAGTGGTGCTCTAGTTGTTTTGGGATTGCGCCCAAGGAGCCTATTATTATTATTATTATTATTATTATTATTATTATTATTATTATTATTATTGATCATTGCACAGTCAGCCAGATGTTCAGACTGGATTTGGCATTTTGTCTACCTATCGAGTCCTTACCCAGGACCTGAGATAGGCAGATGTGGATGTTTGATGGTATTACAGGAATCGTCGCAGGATGGAAGCAGTTCCTAGTAAGGCCGCCTTTTGCAATTGACTAATAGCGAATTTGTCAATGCCAATGGTGTTGTTGTTGTTGTTGTTGTTATTGTTGTTATTATTATTATTATTATATTTTTCTCCCCTTTTAATATTTCCTTCTCAGGGGGGAGCTGACTTCCCACACCACAATATCAGTTACACCACTGCTGGTCCCTCTCAGTGTTTCTCCTGCGATCCAAATCACCATCAATGCTGCTGTTCTAATTCTATCCAAGCACAGCAAGAGATAACCAGAGCCACTGGGGGGATTTCTGAGGCTTTCCTGTCTCTTGCGTATCACCAGTGAGCGGGGAAAACATCCCTATCAGCAACCAGAGCAGGAAAGAAATGGGATCTGGCTGCAAAAGTCTCTGGATCATATCTCTGCTTTTTCCTGCCCCCCTTCTGCATGCAAACCTATCATCACCCAGCTCAAATTAACTTTGCCAAAAAAAAAGAGAGAGAGAGAGAGAGAGAGAGAGAGAGAGAGAGAGATTGGAGCAGAGCAAGGAGCAATTAGATTTCTCTTTACGTCTTTTCCTTCCTTTATCTCCTCCACCAATGCTGATCTCCAGATCCCTAATGGCCTTTTAAGAGGCACCAGGAAAGGGGGAGGCACGTTGTTTTGTTATTTTACTGTTCCACTACTCCATCTTTGCACTTAGCTGGGGAGGGACATCAAATTAAAAGTTCTTGCAACACAGCTGGCCCGGGGAAGGGTAGCGTTTCTGCCCAGCTCTTGTAGACTTGATGTCCGCCAATGCCTTCCACTTATGAATCAGAATCAGCACAGAGCTGGAAGGGCCCTCGGAGGTCATCTAGTCCAACCCCCTGCTCAAGCAAGAGACCCGATACCATTTCAGACAAGTGGCTGTCCAGTCTCTTCTTAAAAACCTCCAGGGATGGAGCGCCCACAACTTCTGGAGGGAAGCTGTTCCACTGGTTAATTGTCCTCCCTGTCAGGAAGTTTCTCCTTAGTTCCAGGTTGCTTCTCTCCTTGATTAGTTTCCATCCGTTGCTTCTTGTCCTGCCTTCAGGCGCTTTGGAGAAGAGCTTGACTCCCTCTTCTTTGGGGCTGCCTCTGAAATATTGGAACACTCCTATCCTGTCCCCCCTCGTCCTCTTTTTCTCTAGATTGACCAAACCAAATATCCTTTCATGAGATAGGGACCATTGTTCAAGTCTGTCAAGATCTTTTTGGATCCTGAATTTGTCTTCTGGGGTGTGGGCTATTCCTGCCAGTTTAAAGTATTGTCATCTGCAAATTTGATGAGTTCCCCTTGTATCCTCTCATCTAAGTCATTGATAAAGATATTGTCCTGGGCTTAAGATGAATAGAATAGGATAGGATAGAATAGAATAGAATAGAATAGAATAGAATAGAATAGAATAGAATAGAATAGAATAGAATAGAATAGAATAGAATAGAAATAATGACAAGAATAGAATAGAATAGAAATAATGACAAGAATAGAATAGAATAGAAATAATGATAAAAACAGAATAGAATAGAAATAATGATAATAGAATAGAATAGAATAGAATAGAATAGAATAGAATAGAATAGAATAGAATAGAATAGAATAGAATAGAATAGAAATAATGACAAGAATAGAATAGAATAGAATAGAAATAATGACAAGAATAGAATAGAATAGAAATAATGATAAAAATAGAATAGAATAGAAATAATGATAATAGAATAGAATAGAAATAATGACAAGAATAGAATAGAATAGAAATAATGATAAAAATAGAATAGAATAGAAATACTGATAAGAATAGAATAGAATAGAAATAATGATAAGAATAGAATAGAATAGAATAGAATAGAATAGAATAGAATAGAATAGAATAGAATAGAATAGAATCTGGAAGGGACCTTGGAGGTCTTCTAGTCCAGCCCCCTGCTCAAGCAGGAGAACTATACCGTCCCAGACAGGTGAATGTCTAATCTCTTCTTAAAAACCTCCAATGACGGGGCATCCACGACTTCTGGTGGCAAGCTGTTCCACTGGTTAATTGTCCTCACTATTAGGAAGTTTCTCCTTAATTCCAGGTTGCTTCTCTCCTTGATCAGCTTCCAACCATTGTTTCTTGTCCTTCCCTTGGATGCTCTGGTGAACAACCTGAACCCCCACTTCTTTGTGGCAGCCCCTCAAATACTGGAACACTGCTATCATGTCTACCCTATTTCTTCTTTTCTTTAGACTAGCCAAACCCAAGTCCTGCAGCCATTATTCATATCTTTTAGCCTCCAGGCCTTTGATCATCTTAGTTGCTCTTCTGTGCACTTTTTCCAAAATCTCACCATTTTTTTGTGTGTGTGTGTGATACAGTGACCAAAATTGGCTGCAGTATTCCAAGTGTGGCCTCACTAGGGTTTTATAAAGCGGTGCTAATACTTCAGGTCATCCTGACTCTACGCCTCTGTTTATGCAACCCAGGATTGTGTTACCTTTTTTGGCGGCTGCTGCACACGGCTGACTCATAGTCAAGTGATCGTCCACGAAGACTCCAAGGTCCTTCTCACAATTAATTTGCACCCACGCGTGCATTAATGCACTAGATCCAGTATGGCACACGGGAAGGCAGGGGTCACACACACACACACACACACAGATTGAGTGAGTGAGTGTGAGAGAGAGAGAGAGAGAGAGAACAGAAAAACACACACAAACACACACACACAAAACACACAGAGACCCGCCCGCCCACCGACGCTTTAAGCCAGCAAGGCAGCGCAACCCGCCGGCAACTTTCCCCCGCGGTGACGTCAGCGCGTTCTAATCCCCGGGGTTGCCCCGGGAGATCGAACCCTCCGGCTCCGCCTTCCCTTTCTCCCCCCTCCCCCTGGGAAAAGGCGTGGGGAGGCGGGGCCCGGACCTCCCTTCGCCTCCGCCCATTGGCCAGAGGAGCTGCCCTTTCCAGACACGGCGTCCCGCCATTGGACCAAGCCGGCCCTGCCTGCGCTTGCCAGTCTCTGGAAAGGAGAAAAAAAAAAAAAAAAAAAAGGCTGGACGGGAGTCGGACCTCTCGGGCTGCGGCTGGGGAGAAAGGGAGGCGCTGGCTGGAGGGCGAGACGGCGGGGGCCCGGGTTGCATGAGACACCCCCCCCGCACACACCGCCCCTCTTTGTCTTTTTTGCAACCCCCTCCAGCTTTGCAAAGACCACCCCCCCCCGAAGTTGGCAGAGCTGCACATTTTGCAAGCCGGCCAGCAAATTTGGCATTTCGTGGGGGGCGATCGGGGGGCGCTGGGTCCCCCCCCCGCGGGCGCAATCCCACCACCACCGCTGGGGCGATTTGAAGGAGCCCCCCCCCTTAACCCCACCCTGGAACCCCCTGGCCGGAGCTGGCAGGGGAGAGGGGGGTGCTTAAGGTTCCCTTGAAGGCGTGGGGGGGTGGGTTTGGGGGGGTCCCCCGTTGCCCCCCCCTCAATCAAGTCGGGAAAAGCGCCCCCCTCCCCAGAAAGGTTTGGAAAGCAGCTGGGTGGGGAGGGGCGCTGCAGCTGCTGCTGCGATTCCCCCGGACAGATGCCCACTTCGTGCCAGCCCAGATGACCCCGGAAGAGGAGAGCCCCCCAGGAGGGGAGGCTGATGGGGAGCCAGCCGGCGAGCGCCCCTTCCCCAGGCATCTTTCCAAGAGTTGCAACCTGCAGAAGGTGAGGCTAAAAGGAGGTGGGGCGGGGGGGGGCAAAAGGGTGTGGGTGGGATGGGGAGGATCGAGCAGAGACCCCCCCCCCTGCCCGTGCCTTTTTAGGTTTGTCTCTGCCAACAACTCGGCTTCCCCTTGTCTGTGCCAGATTTCACGAAATTGGTACTATAGGTTCTCCTGCCCGAGCAGGGGGCTGGACTAGAAGACCTCCAAGGTCCCTTCCAACTCTTGTTATTCTATTCTATTCTATTCTATTCTATTCTTTCATTATTCTATTCTATTTCTTATTTCTATTTCTTTCTATTTCATTCCATTTCATATATTCTGTTCTATTCTATTCTATTCTATTCTATTTTCTTATTTCTTATTTCTATTTCATTCCATTCCATCTATTCTATTCTATTCTATTCTATTCTATTCTATTCTATTCTATTCTATTCTATTCTATTCTATTCTATTCTATTCTATTCTATTCTATTCTATTAACTTATTTCTTATTTCTATTTCTATTTCATTCCATTCCATATATTCTATTCTATTCTATTTCTTATTTCTATTTCTATTTCATTCCATTCCATCTATTCTATTCTATTCTATTCCCTTGTTTCTTATTTCTATTTCATTCCATTCCATATATTCTATTCTATTCTATTCTATTCTATTCCTTATTTCTATGTCTATTTCTTTCTATTCCATTCCATTCCATTCCATTCTATTCTGTTCTGTTCTATTCTATTCTATTCTATTATCCCATCCTATCCTATCCTATCCTATCCTATCCTAATCTTGAAATTGGACAGATTAGGACCTTGGAGCTAGCCTCACCAGGGCTGGAGACCACGTTGGGGAACGCGAAGCAGATCCGCCAGCCCTTCCTTGCTCCTTCCAAATTTCACCCTTTTCACGTAGGGTGAACTTTCCACCTTTTTCACAAGGCTGCCTGATCTGCAAGTCCCAAAACTTAATTAATCAGAATAGAGCTGGAAGGGACCTTGGAGGTCTTCTAGTCCAGCCCCCTGCTCAAGCAGGAGAACCTATACCATCTCAGACAAGTGACTGTCTAGTCTCTTCTTAAAAAGCTCCAGTGATGGTGCGACCACAACTTCTGGAGGCAGGCTGTTCCACTGGTTAATTGTCCTCACTGTCAGGAAGTTTCTCCTTAATTCCAGGTTGCTTCTCTCCTTGGTGAGTTTCCATCTGTTGCTTCCTGTCCTGCCTTCAGGTGCCTTGGAGAATAGCTTGACTCACTCTTCTTTGTGGCAGCCCCTGAGATACTGGAACGCTGCTATCATGTCGCCCCTGTTTCTTCTTTTCTTTAGACTAGCCATGCCCAAATCCTGACACCATTCTTCATGTGTTGTTGTCTCCTGGCCTTTAATCATCTTAGTTGCTCTACTTTACCCTTTTCCCAAAGTCTCAACGTCTTTTTTGTAACGGGGTGACCAAAACTGGATGCAGGCTTCCAGGTGTGGCTTTACTAAGGAGTTGTAAAGCAGTACTCGGCCCTCAACAACTGTCTTGAGATAGAGAAAGACCCAGGAGATGGGGGGAGGGCAGGGATGGATTCCCAAGAAAGACGTGACCCGCACGCTCAAGAACATCTTGTCCGAGGCCTTTTCTCCATCCCAAATGAGTCATCGTTAAGGGTGGAATTCAGCCAGGTCTTCCTGGGATCCACGGCCTCTGATCTGCTTCCAGCTAGATCACAGTTTAGGGAAAGGGTCCAAAAAAAGAGAATCTTTGTAGCTCGGGGTTGAAAAAAAAGGTCTTTGGTGCTTGGTTGTTTTCTTGCAGACGTTTCATGACCCAAACTAGGGAACATCATCAGTGCTAGAAGGGAGAGGGGTTGGAGGAGGAGGAGGAGGAGGAGGAGGAGGAGGAGGAGGAGGAGGAGGAGGAGGAGGAGGAGGAGGAGGAGGACTGTGGAGTCCTTGGTGCTCTCTGAGCTGGGTTGTTTTCTTGCAAACGTTTCATAACCCTACTAGGTAACATCATCAGTGCTAGAAGGGAGGAGGAGGAGGAGGAAGGAAGGAAGGAAGGAAGGAAGGAAGGAAGGCAGGAAGGAAGGAAGGAAGGAAGGGAGGAAGGGAGGAAGGAAGGACGGACTGTGGGGTCCTTGGTGCTCTCTGAGCTGAGTTGTTTTCTTGCAGACGTTTCATGACCCCACTAGGTAACATCATCAGTGCTAGAAGGGAGGAGGAAGGAAGGAAGGAAGGAAGGAAGGAAGGAAGGAAGGAAGGAAGGAAGGAAGGAAGGAAGGAAGGAAGGAAGGAAGGAAGGACAGTGCGGTCCTTGGTGCTCTCTGAGCTTGGTTATTTTCTTGTAGACGTTTCATGACCCAACTAGGTAACATCATCAGTGCTGGAAAAGAGTGGGATTTATGTAATGGAGAGGAGGAGGAGGAGGAGGAGGAGGAGGAGGAGGAGTGTGGGGTCCTTGGTGCTCTCTTAGTTGTTTTCCTGCAGAAGTGTCATGACCTCAACTAGGGAGAATCATCAGTATTAGAAGGAATGCGTTTGCGAGGAAGAGGAGGAGGACTGTGTGGTCCCTGGTGCTCTCTGAGCTGGGTGGTTTCCTTGCAGATGTTTCATGACTTAAACTAGGGAACAACATCAGTACTAGAAGGAATGTATTTGCAAGGAGGAGGAGGAGGAGGAGGAGGAGGAGGAAGAGGACTAGGACTGGTGCTCTCTGAGCTGGGTCTTTTTTTCCTACAGAAGTTTCATGACCCAAACTAAGAGAACACGATCAGCATCTGACGACGTTGTGCCTAGTTTGGATCATGAAACGTCTGCAAGAAAACAATTACACTCAGAAAAAGTTCCCGCTGGATTTGGACACTTCTACAACGGTGGCGGGTTTGGAATATGACCTCCAGATGAGGTTTCTGGAAGACCATCTAGACTTCCTCAGGCTGAGCTGTTTTCTGCAGACTTCCTTGGGCAAAAGAAGACCTGACATGGCCACCGAGAGAGTCGGCCTCTTGAGACATCCTGTTCCCTTCATGCTACCTGCAAACAGGTTGCTTAATCACATCTGTTGTTGAGATTGCCTCGTAAACAACTTTGGTAATCAGCCCTTCTCATCCGTTGAGTGTTGTAGACCGGAGCTTAATCAGTTCCTGATTTCGGATCTGCAGGCGTGACAAAATTCCCTCGTTTTGTTTTTTTAAAATTTAAAGTCAGGAAGGTTGACATCGTCTCTTGGTTGAATTTATTTGGGGAGTTTGGGTCCATCGACACCCCCCAAAGTGTCTTTTTGAATGGATAAAGTGGCTTTTCTAAATGCAGCCCCAAAACACGGTAAAATTGTGTAAAGTTGTAACCCTAAATCCCTGTTTAAAAAAAGAGAGAGAGAGGATGATTTTTTGGTTTTTTGCTTTCGTGAAAAAAGTCTTAAAACATTTAAACGTGCAGGGTATTAAATAAAAGCGGTCCTCAATTTATGGCAGTTCGTTTAGTGACGGTTCGAGGGTGCAACAGCATGGAGAAAGTGAGCGTTTTCATGCTTAGCGGCCATCGCAACGCGATCAAAATTCAGAGAGTAGAGATTGCGAGAAAAAAGGGGAAGTATTAAATGTCGAAATAAGAGAAATTTGGGTTGTTAAATTTTAAGACATTTGGAAACTACTAGAAAATAAGAATATTATATTGCATTATTAACCGGCTGATGTAAGATCCTGGGATGAATTGTGATAAAGGAAATTGGGTAATTTAAAACTTGGAAAGTATAAATTTTAAACGTTAAATTTAAACATTAATGGGAAACTAAAAATTGGGAAAAACGTATTAGGAGATTGATGGTCTAAACCAGCGGTTCTCAACCTATGGGTCGCGACCCCATTTGGGGTCGATCGACCTCTTTTGTGGGGTCGCCAAACGCGGCGATCCGCCATTTTGTCCCCTCCGGGGGCGCGCTGCGCCTCCGGGGGGGCGGTGCCGCGCACGCGCGCCGCGCGTGGGGGCGGCGGCGCGCCTCCGGGGGGCGCCACCGCACATGCGCACTGCACGTGGGGGCGGCGGCGCGCCTCCGGGGGTGGCGCCGCGCATGCGCGGCGCGGCCGGGGGCCCCGCCCCATGCGCACCGCGTGCGGGGGCGGCGCTGCGCATGCGCGCCGCGCGCGGGGCCCCCGCCCCCATGCACGCCGCACCGCGCATGCGCAGAACGTTTGTGTGACGGGGGTCGCCGTCACACAAACGTTGAGAACCGCTGGTCTAAACAGTCAGTTGTCTGAGATTGCATAGGTTCTCCTGCTTGAGCAGGGGGCTGGACTAGAAGACCTCCAAGGTCCCTTCCAGCTTCTATTCTATTCTATTCTATTCTATTTTCTATTTAGTCTATTCTATACTATTTTCCATTTATTCTATTCTATACTATTTTCCATTTATTCTATTCTATACTATTTTCTATTTATTCTATTCTATTCTATTTTCTATTTATTCTATTCTATACTATTTTCCATTTATTCTATACTATTTTCTATTTATTCTATTCTATACTATTTTCTATTTATTTTATTCTATTTTATTTTCTATTTATTCTATTCTATTCTATTTTCTATTTATTCTATTCTATTTTCTGTTTATTCTATTCTATTCTATTTTCTATTCTATTCTATTCTATTCTATTCTATTCTATCAGAATTCCATATCAGAACAATAGCTGGAGCACCGCATGTTTAAACTTTCTTAAAAACTGCCTGCAATTGTGAGAAATTTTATTTTTCCAGAGTCGTTCCATATCATTAACCTGTTGGGCAGCCACCACGGCTGGCTTCTCTTCTAACTGGTTTACGCTAGAATTTTGATTTTTTTTATTTTATTTTAAAAAATATCCTTGTTGACTTGACAAGCCAGCAAAAGAAAGTTGACTGGCTGCTTAAATATTTCCTGCATGAGGTCAAAAAACAGCCACAAAAT
The DNA here is from genome assembly GCA_024509115.1 of Crotalus helleri. Taxonomy (NCBI): domain Eukaryota; kingdom Metazoa; phylum Chordata; class Lepidosauria; order Squamata; family Viperidae; genus Crotalus; species Crotalus helleri. The sequence goes on along the minus strand of JAKSXO010000035.1, from coordinate 4,698,860 downwards.
GCCTGAGGTTGTTCCTCTGGAAATCCAGAAAGAATATTCTGTTTGACTTTAATTGTGGCTGCACCGTACTATACAGTCCTCGGCTTAGCGACTGGCTGCTTAGTAAGTTATGATGCCCCCCCCTCATGGGGACGGGTAGTCCTCGGTTTAACGACCGGCTGCTAAGTAAGTTATGATGCCCCCCCTCATAGGGACGGGTAGTCTTCGGCTTAAATTAGCAATTAATTTTTTAACGTTGTTGTTGTTAGTTGCGAAGTCATGTCCGACCCATCGCGACCCCATGGACAACGTTCCTCCAGGTCTTCCTGTCCTCCGCCATCTTCTGAAGCTCCCGCCTCCTGCTTCAGTGACTCCATCCAGCCCCCTCATTCTCTGTCGTCCCCTTCTTCTCTTGCCCTCCATCTTTCCCAGCATTAGGCCCTTCTCCAGTGAATCCTCATTAGGTGGCTAAAGTACTTGAGTTTCCACTTGAGGATCTGGCCTTCTAAAGAGCAGTCGGGGTTGATCTCCTCCAGGACTGACCGGTTGGATCACCTTGCAGTCCAGGGGACTCGCAGGAGTCTTCTCCAGCACCAGAGTTCAAAGGCCTCCATTCTTTGGCGCTCAGCCTTTCTTATGGTCCAACTTTCACGGCCATACATTGCAACTGGGAAAACCATGGCCTGGACTATACGCACTTTTGTTGGCAGGGTGACATCTCTGCTTTTTAGTATGCTGTCTAGATTTGCCATAGCTTTCCTCCCCAGGAGCAAGCGTCTTTTGATTTCTTGGCTGTAGTCCCCATCTGCGGTGATCTTGGAGGCCAGGAAGATCAAATCTGTCACTACCAATGTCTTGTCTGGGTTTACATTTATCAAACATTCACTAACAATTAAATTCTATAATCTATAATCCACCTAATAGCTTTAAACGATTTTCTCTTTTCCCCATAGTGTTCTCTTTTACCAACCTTAGGTAAACACAATTCATTGTTTTAATAAATGGTAATTCAACATAGAAGTTTTCTAGTACTTCTACAAATAATAATCACATCCATATAGTATTCCTTTTCCATCTAGTCATTCTGGCTGTCTCATCATAGATCCTGTTTACAGGTCTTGTTTACATTTGTTTTTCCTACAATGTTCTAAACATTTTTACTGGTTAAGATCGTCAACCTCAACTTTTTTTACTTACACAAAACGATGTAAACAAATTTGGATTGCTAAGCGAGACGGTTGCTAAGTGAATTGCTGCGGTTGTTGAGTTGGTCACACGGTCGTTAAGCGAATCTGGCTTCCACCCCCCCATTGACTTTGCTCGTCTGAAGGTCACAAAAGGGGTATCGCCTGTCCCCGGGGATGCTGCGACCGTCATCAATATGAGTCGGTGGCCAAGCGTCTGAATTTTGATCGCGTGAGCGCGGGGAGGCCGCAACGGCCGTAAGTGTGAAACACATAAGCCCCTGTTTTCAATGCCGTTGTAACTTCGAACCATCACTAAACGAACCGTTGTAAGTTGAGGACGAGCTGTACTTATATGATCGGTTCTGATGGTAGTGTTAAGATGTAATGTAATGATGAGAATCACTCAGCAGGGTCTGAGTCTCTTTAAGAGCCATTGTATAAAGGGAAAGCTCTGCTGCTGTGTTCTCTCTCTTCCGTTTCCTGCTGTAACTGTGGTTTGTTGGATCCTGCTGTATTAGCACGTGTATGTCTATTGTTCCTGGTGCATGATATTGTAGATAGTGTCAGATAAACCACCATTTAATACTAATCACTGTTTACTGTGTTTACCCCTGGCTTATCTCGCGCAATAAGGCTATGCACGCTCTGACAATAAGCTACCTGTACAGAAATCTTAACACTCATTGGAAGGGATCAGGTGAAGGAAATCGGAGTTACTCGGACCAAAGTTTTGCAAAATAATTTTAACCCCTCTGGTGGAGGGAGGTGGCTTAGATTAAAAGGTGGCAAAGTTGACTTTCTGATAAGCAGTTCTGGGTAATGAAGGAAAACGTTTGCGAAAACTTTGGCTTAAGAGCTTTGGCAGAGTAGAACGATCACCGTGGGATTCCTGCTAGATGGATTTCCTGGCTCGTTTGTTTTTTCAATGGGCTTGCCAAGGGGCCAGGCCTTTAAACGGAACCCGATAAAATAAGTTAAAATAACACGTGAATAATCCTACAAGATTGATGTTGGGAGAGAGGGAGGGAGGGAGGAAGAAAATAGAGGGGAAGGAAGGAAGGAAGGAAATAGGGTGGGAGTGAGAGGGAAGGAAGGAAGGAAGGAAGGAGAGGGAGGAAAGAAAAAGAAAGGAAAAGGGAGGAACGAAGGAGAGAAAGAAGAGGGAGGGACGGAGGGAAAAAGGAAGGAAGGTAGAAGGAAGAGAAATAGGGAAGGGAAGGAGGAAGGGAGGAAGGAAATGGAGAAGGAAGGAGAGAAAGAAAAAGGAAGGAGAAAAAGAAGGAAGGAAGGAGATAAAGAAGAGGAAGGGAGGAAGGAAGGGAGAGAGGGAAGGAAGGAAAAGGGGAAAGGAAGGAAGGAAGGAAGAAAAAGAAAGAAGGAAGGAAGGAAAGAAGGAAGAAAGAAGGAAAGGAAAGTGAAAGGAAAGAAAAGGAGGAAGGAAAGAGGGAAAGGAAAGGAGGAAAGAAAGGAAAGGAAGGGAAGGGAAAGGAAAGGAAGACCCAAAAGTAGCCCAAACTCATTGCTAGACCTAGAAAAGCTCAGAGACCACTTACTTCCCACAGATTATTTTGCTCCTCTTTGGGGGCTCTGGGAAGAAGCCCCCGGTGTCCACCTGACCTGAAAACAGAGCATCCCACAAGAGGGGGGGGGGTCCCTCTTTTTTCCAAAAGTTTTTGAAAAGTTCTAGTCCAGTCCCTTGCTGAAGCAGGAGACCCCCTACAGAATAATAAAGTTGGAAGGGAGCTTGGAGGTCATCTAGTCCATCCCCCCACCACCACCACCCAAGCAGGAGACCCTTCCACCATTTCTGACAGATGGCAGCCCAGGTCTCTTCTTGGAAGCTTCCAGGGATGAAGCTCCCACCACATCTGGGGGCGACTTCCGTTCCACGGGCGAATTGTCCTCACTGTCAGGAAGTTTCTCCTTAATTTCCAGGTTGAATCTCTCCTTGATCAGTTTCCATCCGTTATTCCTCGGTCCGGCCTTCGGGTGCTTTGGAAAAAATAGGTTGACACACCCCCTCCCCCTCCACTCTGCGGCAGCCCCTCAAATCTTGGAACAGCTGTTTAATGAAACATCTGCAAGGAAAGCAGCCAAGCTCAGAGAGCGCTAAGGACACCACCGTTGGACCCTGACCTTCAAATACTCTTTTCTTTTAACTCTTGAGTCCTGTTTCCCTCCTCCTCTTCTGCTCTCCTGCTTTTCCTTGCTTTGGCTTCCTATTCCCGGACTTGCTTTGCTTCATTTTGCAAAATGTCCCTTCCCCAGATCGGGACCTGTGTGTGATGGGAACGTGTGTTTGTGTTTTGCTTCCTGCTGGTTGCAGGGAGTTGCAGTAGACTGATAGTGCACCTCGTTACAGGCCAAATCGGTGAGAGCAGCCCAAAAAAATGCCTTAAATTTGTGCAACCACGGCTGATAACAACTGGAGGCTATTCTTTGTCAGCAGAAAGAACCTCTCTTTTGCAAGTTGAAATACGGTCACACCTGAGGGGATACCACTTTTGCTATCCCCCCATACGTGGGGCAGATCCCACGAATGGCTGAATACACAGAAGAAGGCTCCTGACACGGAGGTTTTCTTGGGGTGGAACTGCCCCGAACCGAAGTCCGGGAACTACTTTATTGATTACAGTATGCAAATAAGCATTGATTACATGTGATACATTTGTGCCAAACATATAATTTCTTGCTGCGCCATGAGCTTCAAGCCACTCCCATTACTTAGTCTCAGAGCATGTCAAGAGTACATGTCATGTTTGACCTATATTGCCCACCTGGCGACACAAAACAAAACCCTGTGGTTAGTGCCTTCTCGAGCTTAGTTCTGCATAACATCCTGTTTCACTGTCATGCGGTTTGCCATTTGTGTTACGAGCTAGCGAGCTTTGCCGCAGACGTTTCCTCAAGAAAGGACAAAGAAAGGGCAAGGATGGGGCGAGGAGGGGGCTGCAACACCAACATCTCCCCTGTCTTTTTCTAATTAAAGGAAAAATCATCTTCTTCACTGCTAAGGGTTATGGCTAAAGGGTCCGGTATGTCCATGGTTGGCAGTTTCTTGTACCTAACCAGGTGTATGGTCCTCTTGTCCACCATACCCTCCACAGTGCTTTGTATCAAGTTTCGAAGAAGGGGAATCAGGCAGGGAAGTAAAAGGAGACCCAACCAGATTACACCAAACATGAAGGCTGCTTGCTTCCAGTTCCTAAAAATCCCGCCCAAAAATCCTCCTTCATCCAAGATCCCAGTCCATTTTTGTACAGGCACATGGACCAGCTTACGGAGTTCCTTAGTCAAATCTGCAACTACCTTTCCGGTTTCATCAATTTCCAAACAACAGTTGGTCAAATTAAATTTTCCACACACTCCTCCCTCCTTAGCAAGAAGATAATCCAAAGCCAAGCGATTTTGGTAAACAGTGGTGCGCAGCTTGTCCTGAGCAAGAACGGTTAAAGCGGCTGAAATGCGTCGGCTGCCTAACTCAAGCACAGCCTGCAAGCGAATAATGCGATTAAGCATATATATGGGGGTCCTATAACCCCAGGACCCATCCTCAGCCCAAGTGGCAGGATCGTAGTAGGCAATGATTCTTTCGGGTGGCCATTCATCGTCCTTCCAGTTGCCCACCCGTATACCTGCATAGCCTTCCGAGGGCACATCCCTCTTTTTTCTACCCCAATTGTCATACACCGGGGCACCCAGGGTCTGTTTAGCAGTCAGGGGAAGGAGGAAAAAGGAAGGTTTGATCCACCCTAACACACAAGCCCCTAACCAGTCTGGAGGTAAGTACTCGTATGCAAAGGAACCGCATACCCAATACATGCCTTGCGGTGCTGTCCAATTGAGAGAAGACCTGCGGAGATAATTGAAAAAGGTATGATTTAATAGTGCAGGAGTGGACTCGTTGGTGGGGGACACCCACTGGCCTTCTTCCCATTGTCCACGGCAAAGAAGCATACCAACAGGGATGGAGCCATTCTTGAAAAAGCAATTAGTTCCTATAACATTTGTAGTCAAGGTCCACACCGCAGGGTCTTTCAGGTTTGTAAAAGTAAAATTAGCAAATTTTGTTTGATTGTTTAAATACTCAGGATCTGCTTCATGAACCTCCCATGGCCATTGTTCCCCCATGTTGGTACCTCCGCAAACGAAACAATTTTTAACACCCAATGCAGAGCCTATTTGTTTTGCAAATTCTATGAAAAGGTTTCGTGCTTTGTCAGATATTAGGGGAGACGCTTTGGCCTCTAATTTGGCTAGATGATCATAAACTGACCATTCAATTCTTTGAACATTCTCCAAGTTCTGGACCTTTATGGTGATGTGTGTCAATGGGTCTCTTCCAGATCCATCAATGCCTATGCCATAGGTTTCCATGGGGGGATGATTTTTTTTCTATTTCTATGGTTACCTTGTTGCTATTTGGTTGTTGGACAAAGGAACGAACAAGGCGCTGGTTAGTATTGAGTGGATTATAGCAACCCCTGTATCCCCCATTCGTGTGCAGACAAATTGCCCGCCAGGCTGTGTTTTGGTAGTTGTACCAACCGATGCAGGGCTGTGGAAACTGATAAGGCTCTAGGGGTTGGGGTCTAGTGCACAAGTACTTGTGATCGTTGTTATAACCAGCAGGTTGTGTCCCACAGCCACGGAAGGATTTTTTTTGACATGGCACTGCAGACATCAAAGGTTATAGCCCAAATTTTGGCTTTAGTGACCACTGTGTGATTCACGTACCATAACCGAGCTGCTTGAGGCGGTCCCTTGACGACCCCAATGCCTGCCCAAACGGAGATGTTATACCGTGTGGGCAGGGCCGGGTTATGACACGTGAATGACAACCTGTTGGCGCAGGTCACATATTGAGTTTTGTTAAAAATACAAGAAGATTTCTGGGGACAGGGAGTCGGTACAATATTGGAATGAATCAGGGTAAGAACAGTTGACAGACCTTGTTTTACCTCAACGATGCACCGGTCACAACTGGCATCCACCTCCCTGCGCACTCTGTGCGAAGGAGTTGTAGTCTGGTTCCAGTTTGGATTTTTCTGATTGGTATTTTTAGCCTTGTCACCCTCTGCAAAGGCCACCCACATAGCCAAAAAAATACATAGCATAAACAATGTCAATATTATGAAATGATATACAAAATGCGAGCAAGACATGCGCGCGGTTAGCAAATCAGTAAATGTCAGACCACCTCGAATGAAGGGACATCGTGGCAGATCCTTATAGGGAGGAGGGGAGTCTTCAGAGGACCCCCGACCGTTTTCCTGGTAGATCGGGGGGCTATCCGGAGGTCCATACTCGGGAAGTGGTGGGAAAAGCGAGGGGTCTGGTTTCCCTCCGAAGTCAGGAATGGATTCAGGCATCATGATGTGAGGGAGGATCAGGCTCCGATGCAATGGGTGGGGCCGCAGGTTTGCAAAGGTAGGGTCTTACTTGCTTCCCTGGCACCCACAATACTCGATCAGGCAGTTAAATTGCTGCGTAGCCTCGCCCCCAGGTGATGAGATCAGCCGGACCTTTCCAAGTAGGATCAGGCAACTCGCGATAGTATACTGGAGGGCGCAAATCTTTGGTTGTCGGTGACTCTGGCGTGGCAAAGTGGCGTTGCGCTGCCGACAGAGGCGGAGTGCCTGTGAGGTTCAGAAAATTGAGAGAATAAAGTGCTCGATTTAAGGTATCTTGCAGTGAGGGGAGGCCAGGAGTTCTTTTCTCCTGTTCGAATCGTTTTAGCATGTTTTTTAGGGTCTGATTAGCACGTTCAGCGATCGCTTGACCGGTAGAATTCCAAGGAATCCCAAACTTGTGGACAATTCCCCATTTCTGACAAAAGGAGGAAAACGGCGCGCTGCAATACGCTGAGCCGTTATCTGTTTTTAATTCTTTGGGGCATCCCATCACTGCAAATGTACGGAGACAATGATTAATTACGTGCTTGGTAGCCTCGCCCCTTTGGGGGGAGGCCATAATGAAATTTGAAAAGGTATCAATTGAAACATGTAAAAACTTCCACGGGGAAAAAGGGGAATATTGAGTGACATCCATTTGCCATAGGGAGCAAGTGGCCAACCCGCGTGGATTGACTCCCATGGGTATAGCATGTGCTTGCAAACTGCAGGTAGCACATTGCTGGATGATGGCCAAAGCCTCGGCCGATGTCAATGAAAACTGTTTCATGAGGGCTTTTTTATTTTGGTGAAAGTAGCTATGACTTTCCCAGGCCGTGAGCGGAGTCATGGGAAAAAATTGATGAGACTCTTTACCCAAAGGTTCATCCGCCCTTGCGTTACCTTCTGTCAGCATGCCTGGAAAGGGCTGGTGACTTCGGATGTGGGCGATAAAAAAAGGGTGGACACGGACATGGATTAAGTCTTGTAGCTGACAAAAAAGAGCCATTAGAGATAAATCTAGCGAAGGTGAAAGATAGGACTGAAAGATATTACTAACAACATGAGCAACATACAAGGAGTCAACAATCAAGTTAAAGGCAAAATCTTTAAACATGGAAAAAGCCAATACAGAAGCGGCCATTTCAGCCCTTTGGGCAGACTTGTGGCCATGAGTGCGATGGGTTTGCCAAACACCATCTTGTAAGAAAGTACAAACGCCTGTGTGGGCGCTTCCATCTGCAAAGACTGTGGGGGCAGAAGGAATAGGAAAGGACACACATGGAGATTGCCATTTCACTGGGACAGTTTGGACAAGAGTCAGACGAGGATCAGCAGGAAAATGGTACTTAACCTGTCCTGGCCACTGGGCTAGAGCAGCCTGGAGTTCTTCGGATTCCCTGTACACCTGTTCCCACAGGGGAAGTCGCAGGGAGACAAAAAGAGCAACTGGCTCAGTGCCTGTTAGTTGGCGGCATCGAGCACGTCCTTTGAACAACAGAGAAGCATACAGGGAGAAACGAGAGGTGATAGTTTTGCGTGGAGTGTGAGGCAAATGCATCCATTCAACAATCAACAAGGGCGAGGCAATTTGAACCACAACCAGAGTGGGTACAAGAAGGGTGTTTAGAAGTATGAGAGACAAGGGAACATCAGGCAAGACACGATCAACCCATTTGACAGACAACATTTGAGGGATTAATTCAAGAACTTCCAGGTGTTCAGATGTTAGAAAAATCTTGTCACCGGGAGATTTGTGACCTTGCAGGGCTGAAAAAAGAGGTGCCAATTGCGAGGTGGTTAAGCCCATGTATGGTCGTGCCCAATTGAGGGTTCCTCAAAATTGCTGCATCTGAACAAGGGTAGCAGGATTGGGAAGTATTAGTTGGGGCACTACTGGAGAGGAATTGAAGGCCATCACCTTATGGCCCAGGTACAAAAATGGTTCTTTTGTTTGAATTTTTTCGGGTGCCACTGTCAGTCTATTGTTAGCCATATGGTCTCTGAGCTCAGAGGCCACAGTGGACACGGCATCAAAACAATCAGAAGAGGCAATTAAAATATCATCCATGTAATGATAAAATAAAAAGGTGGGATACTTCACACGAAATGGCTTCAACAAAAAGGAAATAAAATATTGGCACATTGTAGGACTGTTTATCATTCCTTGAGGCAAAACTGTCCATTCAAAACGCTCAGATGGGTATGCATTATTAAACACTGGTATGGTAAAGGCAAACAATTGGCGATCTTTGGGATCCAGAGGGATGGGAAAAAACGCATCCTTTAGATCCATGATAATTAAAGAAAAAATTTTGGGGATTAAATTTGGGTTGGGAAGTCCCAGTTGGAAGGATCCCATAGGAGCAATCAGTCTATTTATGAACCGCAAATCCTGCAAAAATCTCCAATTCCCAGATTTCTTTTTTATTACAAAAACAGGTGAGTTGTATGGACTGGTAGATGCGACCAGATGGCCCAATTGAAACTGCTTAGTGACCAGCTGTTGTAATGCTTCCAATTTTTCTTTTGTCAAGGGCCACTGATCCACCCAAACAGGAGTGGGATCCAAAAGAGTGAGGGATAGAGGGGTGGGGGCAGTTTTTGCCATTCCTAAAAGGTTAATGTGGCCCCAATTTGGGATAAAAGATCCCGACCCCAAAGATTAACTTGCAGGGGAAGAACAACAGGGCGAATACGTGCCTGTTTGTCGGTGTGAAAAGAAGTGACTAACAAAGGCGAGGTACTAATTCGGGCCATGCCTCCCACGCCTCGGACGGCAGGGGAAGAGGTGGTAGGCCAGTCAGCAGGCCACTCAGAGGTTCTGATTACTGAAATATCCATTCCGGTGTCTATAATAATAATAATAATAATAATAATAATAATAATAATAATAATAATAATAATAGTAGTAGTAAAGTTGGAAGGGACCTTGGAGGTCATCTAGTCCAACCCCCTGCTCGGGCAGGAAACCCTACACCATTTCGGACAAATGGCTGTCCAGTCTCTTCTTAAAAACTTCCAGTGTTGGAGCATTTACTGCTTCTGGAGGCAAGCTGTTCCACTGATTAATTGTTCTAACTGTCAGGAAGTTTCTCCTTAGTTCTAGATTGCTTCTCTCCTTGATTAGTTTCCACCCGTTGCTTCTTGTCCTGCCTTCAGGTGCTTTGGAGAATAGCTTAATTCCCTCTTCTTTATGGCAGCCCCTGAGATATTGGAACACTGCTATCATGCCCCCCCTTGTCCTTCTCTTCGTTAAACTAGACATACCCAATTCTAGCAACCATTCCTTATATGTTTTAGCCTCCAGTCCCGTTATGCCTGAAAAGGAACGATAATTTAACACAAAGGTAACAAAAGGCTTAGAAGAATGAATAGTGGAAGTGAAAGCAAGCAGTAGGTGGTCAAGAGAGTGCTTTCGGTAGTTGTTAAGAGAGGGGTTGGGGGGAACAACTGGTTCCATTTCCTCATAGGCAAGAGGATCGAACTCCAGGGCCACTGGCATCACGATTGCAGCAAGGTCTTCCTTGTATACGATCAAAGGAGCATCAACAATGCAAATTAGAGCCAGAGAAGAAAAATCATCAGAGTCAACCAAGAAGGGGGAAGCAAGAACACCGCGGGAGATGAGGTCTCTAGCTGGATAGCAAAGCAAGGGAACTTTTGTCGGCATAGAAACATCAGGTAAAGTAAGAGGAAGAAAATATGTAAGTCCAGGTATTTGCATAGAAACAGTTTCGGCAGCAACAGCATGCATAGACCGTTATAAAGGTTTCTTTTAAGTTAAATGTGGACAAAGAATCAGCCTTGGGGAGAGGGCTGGCTAAGTGCCCCCCCCCACTAGTTTCCCTGGTTCTGATTGTGACCGTTGGCAGATTGAGGAGGGGGATTTGTGCGACACTGGGAAGCCCAGTGATAGCCCTTTTTACAACGGGGGCACACAGTTTTTGGCCTATTTTGATTTGAATTTGAGTGGTTTGCGCCGCCCCCAGGGGCACGACACTGTGCTCGAAAATGACCGGGCTTGCCACAGTTAAAACAGTTGCCATTTTTAGATGCCTCCCCTTTGATGTTTTGCAATGCCATTGCTAAGGTTTCCATGTTGTGGACATTGGTGCCGACGATTCGACATGCTTGGATGTAATCTGCCAGTTCGGCATTAGGCTTGCTGAGAAGAGGCTGAATGACACGTCTGCAATCTTCATTGGCATTTTCATAAGCAAGTTTTTTAATAAGTTCTTTTTGTGCTATGGGATTCCGGATTTCTCTAAAAACTGCCTTTTGCAACTGATCAATGAAATCTCCATAGGACTGGCTGGACCCTTGATGAATTTTTGCAAACGACCCTGCGGCAGAAGAGCCTGGGTCATCTATCTTTGAAAAAGCATTTTGCGCTGCTAGACTAGAGTGAGCAAACACAGGGCGTGCCATGTTCTTTTGGACATTTAATTGTGCTACCGTTACAGATTCCATCTGGGGGGGGGGTTGAATGCCAAATTGATATGGCGGCGGGGGGTCTGGAGCCCCAACCATGGTATTCTTGTGTATTTTTAAATACTCCATGACAATCCGCCAAGTGATCAGTATTTTCGGCGGAGCCCTAGGGGACTCATGAAAATACGTTCCTAATTTAGTCCATACAGATTCTTTGAGTGACCCCTCTTCGGGGTAGGTTGGACATTGTTGATAAATATATTTTAGCAGACTGACCAGGTCTGACTTGGTGGGAACGGCCAGATTTTTCCCATTATTAAGTTGGGTCTTGGTCAATTCCCTAAGTTCGTGGAGGTGTTTGACCTGAGGCTTAGAGAATTCTGCCCCCATACTCACGAGTTTGGGAGGGTGCTTCGTTCTGCGACGACTGGCCCTGAATTGCAGTAGGCGTCCCGCCGAGTGAAATATGAGGGTACCAAGAAATGTCTGGGAGGGTGTTTCGTTCTGCGACGACCGGCCCTGAGTTGCAACAAGACATGCACTCGACTTGCGGGTCGAATCACGTCGGGGTCACCACCTGAGGGGATACCACTTTTGCTATCCCCCCATACGTGGGGCAGATCCCACGAATGGCTGAATACACGGAAGAAGGCTCCTGACACGGAGGTTTTCTTGGGGTGGAACTGCCCCGAACCGAAGTCCGGGAACTACTTTATTGATTACAGTATGCAAATAAGCATTGATTACATGTGATACATTTGTGCCATACATATAATTTCTTGCTGCGCCATGAGCTTCAAGCCACTCCCATTACTTAGTCTCAGAGCATGTCAAGAGTACATGTCATGTTTGACCTATATTGCCCACCTGGTGACACAAAACAAAACCATGTGGTTAGTGCCTTCTCGAGCTTAGTTCTGCATAACATCCTGTTTCACTGTCATGCGGTTTGCCATTTGTGTTACGAGCTAGCGAGCTTTGCCGCAGACGTTTCCTCAAGAAAGGACAAAGAAAGGGCAAGGATGGGGCGAGGAGGGGGCTGCAACACCAATACACACCCAGTCAGCTGTGTAGAAAGAAGTTTAGGATAGAGTAGAGTAGAGTAGAGTAGAGTAGAGTAGAGTAGAGTAGAGTAGAGTAGAGTAGAGTAGAGTAGAGTATAGAGTAGAGTAGAGTGTAGAGTAGAGAATATGGAATAGAATAGAATAGAATAGAGTAGAGTAGAGTAGAGTAGAGTAGAGTAGAGTAGAGTAGAGTAGAGCGGAGCAGAACAGAACAGAATAGAACAGAACAGAACAGAACAGAATAGAATATATGGAATGGAATGGAATAGAAATAGGAATAGAATAGAATAGAAATAGAATAGAAATAGAATAGAATAGAATAGAATAGAATAGAATATATGGAATGGAATTAGGAATAGAATAGAATAGAAAGTAGAACAGAACAGTAGTATTTCTGCTTCTAGCACTGATGATGTTCCCTCCAAGGTCCCTTCCAACTTTATTATTATTATTATTACTACTACTACTACTACTACTACTACTACTACTTTGGTAATAAAACGTCTGCAAAGAAACAACCAAACTCAGAGAGCTTCAAGGACCCCAAAGTTGTCATTGTCGTCGTCCTCCTCCTCCTCCTCCTCCTCCTCCTCCTCCCCCCTCCCAACCCTACTGATCAGCACTGATGTTACTAGTTTGGTAATAAAACATCTGTAAGAAAATTACCAAGCTCAGAGAGCATTAAGGACCCCATAGTCCTCCTCCTCCTCCTCTTTGCAAACCCTACCCCCTTCGACCACTGAGGATGTTACCTAGTTGGGTAATGAAACGTCTATAAGAAAACTACCAAGCTCAGAGAGCATCAAGGACCCCACAGTCCTTCTCCTCCCCCTCCTCCCCCTCCCCACAAACCCTACTAGCGCTGAGGCTGTTACCTAGTTGGGTAATGAAATGTCTGCAAGGAAACCACCAACCCGAAAGCAACGACCCAACAATTATCCTCCTATTCTCCTTTCCTTCTTTCTTTCCTCCTTTCCTTTCCTTCCCTCCCTTTTCCTCACCTCCTTTCCCCTGCCCTCTCTCTTCCTTTCCTTCTTCCCTTCCTTCTTTCCTTCCTCCTTTCCTTCCCTCCCTTTTCCTCACCTCCTTTCCCCTGTCCTCTCTCTTCCTTTCCTTTCCTTTCCTTCTTCCCTTCCTCCTTTCCTTTCCTTCTTTCTTTCCTCCTTTCCTTTCCTCCCTTTCCCTAACCTCCTTTCCCCTTCCCTCTCTCTTCCTTTCCTTCTTCCCTTCCTCCTTTCCTTCCCTCCCTTTTCCTCACCTCCTTTCCCCTGCCCTCTCTCTTCCTTTCCTTCTTCCCTTCTTCCCTTCCTCCTTTCCTTTCCTTCTTCCCTTCCTCCTTTCCTTTCCTTCTTTCCTTCCTCCTTCCCTTCCCTTCCCTTCCCTCCCCTCACCTCCTTTCCCTTGCCCTCTCTCTTGCTCTCCTCTCTTTCCCCTCCCCTCCCCTCCCTCCCTCCCCCCCAAACAGCCAAGCTCAGAGAGCACCAGGGACCCCCCCCCCATTTTAACCCTGAGCTACAGATGTTCCTTCGTGGGGGACTTCAGCGGAACGGAATGCCCTGTCCTTGTTTTGTCCCCAGTTTGCGAAAGAAAATGGGGAGGGGGGGGGGGCAGGCCCTAGCCTAAAGGAATTCGGACATGCTTGTACTCTCCGTTGCTAAGGCTCTGTGGGGGGGGGGGCTGTTTCATTCTTTGTCCCGCCCCAGGAGGAACGAAGGCTTTCTCTGGAGGTCCTCCGAGGGTGCTCTTCGTTGCTGACTCACCCCTCACTCACAAAAGGGGCCTTTTCTTCCCACGTCTGGAGAAACTTAAAAAGTTTTCCTTTCACCATTTACTGGAATGGTTTCTCCTTATAATAATAACAACGCCAGTTCCCCCCCCCCAAGATGAGTCAGCTTGGGCCAATTTTGGAAAAATTAAAACTTCAGTGGGATTATTTCACAATGAAACTGCATCGCCCCTCACTTTGCTTTTAGTGATGATGATGATGATGATGATGATGATGATAATAATAATAATAATACCATCAAACATCCACATCTGCCTATCCCAGGTCCTGGGTAAGGACTCGATAGGTAGACAAAATGCCAAATCCAGTCTGAACATCTGGCTGACTGTGCGATGATCCATAATAATAATAATAATAATAATAATAATAATAATAATAATAATAATGTGCACTGAAATTAGTATATCAGGAAGGCTTACTGACTACTGGAGAGACCAAACTGGCCTACAAGAAAGACCAAATGAAGAACAGAATAGAGGCATGGGAAGACAAAGCACTACATGGCCAATACATAAAAAAAAAAATAGCTGGGAAAGCAGATAATAATAAAACCTGGCAATGTCTAAGAGCAGGAAAATTGAAGAAAGAGACCGAAGGACTAATTCTGGCTGCACAAGACCAAGCCTTAAGGACAAATGCATACAAACTCAAAATTGAGAAGACAGCAACAGACAGTAAGTGCCGCCTATGCAAAGAAGCTGAAGAAACAGTGGACCACCTGGTAAGCTGTTGCAAGAAGATTGCACAGACTGACTACAAGCAGCGGCATGACAAAGTAGCAACAATGGTGCATTGGAAGATCTGCAAGAAATATCATTTGCCTGTAAGCAAGAACTGGTGGGATCATAAAATAGAGAAAGTCATAGAAAATGATCAAATTAAACTGCTCTGGGACTTCAGAATTCAAACAGACAAGCACCTGCAACATAACACTCCGGACTTAACAATTGTCAATAAGAAAGACAAAAAAGTCTGGACAGTGGACGTGGCAGTGCCTGGAGACAGCAGAACAGATGAGAAAGAACTGGAGAAGATAACAAAATACAAAGACCTACAAATAGAAATAGAAAGACTGTGGCAAAAGCAAGCAAGGGTAGTACCAATAGTCATAGGCTCCTTGGGTGCAATCCCAAAACAACTGGAGCACCACTTGAACACCATTGGCATTGACAAATTCGCTATTAGTCAATTGCAAAAGGCGGCCTTACTAGGAACTGCTTCCATCCTGCGACGAGATCTGTAACACCCTCAAACTGCTATCATGTCTCCCCTAGTCCTTCTTTTCTCTAGACTGGCCATACCCAATTCTTGCAGCTGTTCTTCATCGTTATTTATATTATATTATAGATAATTATTAATGGAAATACTTCAACAGAAAGCTTCAATTTTGATTTGAAGTAGGGGTTTATTTTTAGAGGTTTTCCCCCCACCACGTCCGTCAAATATGAATGCATGGTTTAGAAATTAAGCTGGAAACCCAACACGTTCCATTTGCAAAACTCTAGATCCCTGAGAGCAAGTTAACATTGAAATTTTAAGGAAATTTATAAGAAAATATCCTAAAGGTGGAAAGGACCTTGCATCTTGCTCCCAAATGTAAAATAAGTCTTGCAAAGTCAATTCATCCTAGCAAGATCGCTGCATAAATAAATACATTTGTTTTCATCTGCTGTATGAACAGCGATGCAATAATACCGTAATGTATGTGTGAACCACTTAACACAACTCTGGAAGCTGCCAGGTAAATATTACCCATGCTTTTAATTTAATTTGTGTTTGGAAGATCCAGCTGGTAAGATATGCAAATCAGTCCAATATTTCACGTGCTTAAAAAAAAAAACAACCCTCATTTATGCCTTTAAGATCAGCCTTTTTCAAGCTCTAAGGAGAACCCTCGTTTTAACAGGGAGGCTATTATTATTATTATTACTATTACTATTATTATTATTAAACATTTAATCGTCAGTTCAATTCACAGTCTGGGACTGGTAAAAACTTAGCAGTTTTTACTTAAGAGCTGTTAAGGTAGCATCTGAGCAAAGTCAGGATATTCAGATTTAATCAATTCAAAATATCCATGTATCTAGGCAGCGCTTTGGGTACTGCGGACTTTTCCCCACTTTTCCACAGTTGTGATCTCAGGCACGTTGTGAGCCAGACCTCTTTCTGTTTGGATCCAAAAGTCCCACAGGATCTTGACTTGTTCATTTTCAAGAATTTTGGTCCATTTGATGTTCCCGGTCATTTTGGCTGCATTCGAACCCAAACTTCTGGCAAAGATTCTAATGTATGTAATAATAATTATTGTTGTTGTTGTTGTTGTTATTTTTTGAATGTTCACTTGACTGAGGTTCATGTCTAAATAATAATAATAATAATAAAGTTGGAAGAGACCTTGGAGGTCATCTAGTCCAACCCCCCGCTCAGGCAGGAAACCCTATATCATTTCAGACAAATGGCTGTCCAGTTTAAAAATTTCCAATGTTGGAGCATTCACCGCTTCTGGAGGCAGGTTGTTCCACTCTAACGGCCAAGAACTCAAGGGTCAAAGATACAAGGACAGGAAACTGGGATAAAGCCCAGTCTAAAATATGAACAGATTGAGCTCCTGCGGGAGATTATTTTGCCTTTCCAAAAACTTTGCTGAGTCTCATTTTTCTTCAAATTCACTTTTCCCAAAAGCTATTTAAAATGCCAGCTTCTGGAGGCAGGTTGTTCCACTGATTAATTGTTCTAACTGTCACGAAGTTTCTCCATAATTCTAGGTTGCTTCTCTCTTCAGTTAGTTTCCATCCGTTGCTTCTTGTCCTGCCTTCAGGTGCTTTGGAGAATAGCTTGATTCCCTCTTCTTTGGGGCAGCCCCTGAGCTACTGGAAGACTGCTATCATGTCCCCCCTCGTCCTTCTCTTCATTAAACTAGACATCCCCAATTCCAGCAACTGTTCCTTATATGTTTTAGCCTCCAGTCCCCTGATCATTGTTGTTGCTCTTCTCTGTACTCTTTCTAGAGTCTCAATAACAACATCTGTCAAGGTTTCGACCGATGAACCCAACCAAGCAAACACCTTTGAGACATTCCCATCTCTTAATATAAAACTTTATTGAGTACATCACTTCGGCATGTATGAAAGCAAAACCAGCTCTAGCAAACCCCAACCCCCAACCCCTATAGTAAAAGAATAGAATTTCCCCTCCCATCCACGTACAGATCACATTGCCCAATGCGGTGCGATGATATTGTTATGAGAAGATGTCTCTGAGTTGGGTCAGGCATCTGGTGAATCGTCCTTGATTCTCACAGTCTGCCTTCTTTATTGTAGCCTGCATTCCAATTTTCCATCCTCCCCCCCCCCCCCAAAAAAATTCGTTGGCAAGCTAAGAAGCAATAGTTGCAGCAGCAAAGCGAGCTATGATTTTGGCAACTTGATCATGATGTCGCAGATAATCGGTTTGTGAGATTTTTTTGGTTGCAGCAACTGATAAAGTGATCCCCTGTTTTAGCTTTCTCATCGTGTAAGTGACAGTTGCTGTTGTTACTGACATTTTGAATTTTTGCTTTCATGGAATTGGTCTGCAGGTCTGCTTGTTCTTGGGCAGCCAAAATGAAGCCTTCAGCTTCTTTCTTCAGCACCCCTGATCTCAACCATCTCCATTTTAGCTTTGTATCTACCTTTCCTGCAGGTCTGCTTGTTCTTGGGCAGCCAAAATGAAGCCTTCAGTTTCTTTCTTCAGCACCCTTGATCTCAACCATGTTAACTTTGTATCTATCTCTCCTTCAGGGACATTGTTATTGTTGTTGTTGTTATTAATTTCTTTTTTGGCAGGGTTGTGATTCCTTGGCCCAGACGCAACGCACCAGGCTACAACACCGCCGTGCAAGAATCAACCAGCAGATCAACAAAGAGATGAGGATGAGAACCGGCGCAGAGAATCTGTTCAGGTTTGTGTGGGCTAAATTAGCATCATAAAGGCGATTGTGAATTATGCTGTTCACAGCAATAAGACAAGTCACTAGAAGACGTAAACAAGGATTGTTTTGCTTGCTTGAAGAGTGAAAAACCAAAAGCAGCAACTTTGAGGCAGGTGGTATGCAAAGTTTTAATTAAAGGGCCAGCTGGGGACCCCCCACACATACCCTCTTTTCTGTCTGATGCTCAGCATTTTGTGGCTGCTTGGTGTTCAGAAACTAAGAAAAGGGAGGGAAGAAAAACATTTGTAGATGCACAGCAATGCGCAAGACTGCTTCCACACCCACCTAGTCCAAAGGAGCGGGATGTTAGTTTAAAACATTCAAAATGTCCATTTTGGAGAGGTCTGTGCACCCCGTTTATATCAATGTCTTCGTTAAAGGCTTTTTCAAGATCTGTTGCCATTGTGCTAAATTCTCAACCAGTGCAATTTCTGACAGTTAAATAGGAGCCAGCTGTGTGCTGCAGCTGCCAAAAAAGCCAACACAGTCCTGGGCTGCGTTAACAGAGGGATAGAATCAAGATCAGGTGAAGGGTTAATACCACTTTACAAGGCCTTGGTAAGGCCACACCTGGAATACTGCACCCAGTTTTGGTCACCACGATGTAAAAAAGATGTTGAGACTCTAGAAAGAGTGCAGAGAAGAGCAACAAGGATGATTAGGGGACTGGAGGCTAAAACATACAAGGAACGGCTGCTGGAATTGGGTATGTCTAGTTTAATGAAGAGAAGGATGAGGGGGGACATGATAGCAGTCTTCCAGTAGCTCAGGGGCTGCCGCAAAGAAGAGGCAGTCAAGCTATTCTCCAAAGCACCCGAAGGCAGGACAAGAAGCAATGGATGGAAACTGATCAAGGAGAGAAGCAACCTAGAACTAAGGAGAAACTTCCTGACAGTTAGAACAATTAACCAGTGGAACAACCTGCCTCCAGAAGCGGTGAATGCTCCAACACTGGAAGTTTTTAAGAAGAGACTGGACAACCATTTGTCTGAAATGGTATTGGGTTTCCTGCCTGAGCAGGGGGTTGGACTAGATGATGATGATGATGATGATGATGATGATGATGATGTGGTGCTGGAAGGGACCTTGGAGGTCATCTAGCCCAACCCCCTGCTCAAGTAAGAGACCCTATTCCAGTTCAGAACAAATGGCTGTCCAGTCTCTTCTTAAAAGCCTCCAGTGTTGGAGCACCCACAACTTCTGGTGGCAAGCTGTTCCACTGGTTAATTGTCCTCACTGTTAGGAAGTTTCTCCTTAATTCCAGGTTGCTTCTCTCCTTGGTCAGTTTCCAACCATTGTTTCTTGTCCTGCATTCAGGGGCTTTGGAGAATAGTTTGACCCCCTCCTCAAATACTGGAAGACTGTCCCCCCCCCATCCTTTTCTCTAGACTGGCCATACCCAAATCCTGCAACTGTTCTTCATATGTTTTAGTCTCCTGGCCTTTAATCAGATTCCTTTGGCTCGGCCTGAACGGAAACGCCGAGAGCGTTGCAAATTGCAGTTTCCAGGGTGCCTTCCCCTCGTGTGACACACACCGGGCTGTGACGCTCCTGTGTTGGGGCATGTCAGTTTCCCAGCCTAACAGCTGTGTAAACAAGATTGCTGAGATTGTATCAGGTGGGAGACATCACTAGTGCTAGAGGAGGAGGTCTCACCCTCAATTTAATGAGCCGTTCAAAGCTGCCAGGGGGTAGAGAGTGGGGGGGGGGGGAAAAAGCAAGTAGTTCATTGGTCTAGAATTGGGAAGAGGGAATCTTGGGTTGTTAAAGCGGACGCAGCTTGCCCCTTATCAGAAGCCAGCTGGGAAAGTTGCCCGCTGGGGACGGTGACCCTGGGATGCTGGATATGACGCCAGTGGCCAAGTACCCAAATTGGGATCCCGGGACCGTGGGGAGCATCCTTACAACCGTCGTAGTGCAAAGAGACTTTGATAAGTCCTTGCACTACAAAAAAAAATTACATCCCATTTTTGCACATGACAAAAAAAGAAGGTGAGATTTTGGAAAAAGTGCAGAGAAGAGCAACGAAGATGTTCAGAAGCCTGGAGACTAAAACATACGAAAAAAGGGTTTCCTACCTGAGCAGGGGGTTGGACTAGATCAGCAGACGGGGGCGGGGGGGGGGAATAAAAACCAAACAACCCCACCCCACCCTTACTGCCAATCCTCAACAGAAACGCTCACAACAGTGGTTCTCACCCTGTGGGTCAGGACCCCATTTGGGGTCGAACGACCATTTCACGGAGGTCGCCAAACAACGCAGTCCGCCATTTTTTCCCCCCTTTTCCTTAGCTGTGCTGCTCCCTTTTATTCTATTGGCTTTTGAAAGCCAATAGAATAGACTCTCTTGAATAGAGTCTAATTCTATTGGCTTTCCAAAGCCAATAGGAATTGTCCAGGCTGTCTCTGCCCTGCTGAGCCCGCCAAAAGTCCCATTCTGCAAACGGTGCTGCACCAGTTGAGTAGTCCTCGACTTACGACCGGTTGAGTAGTCCTCGACTTACGACCGGTTGGGGGTTGCGGCACTAAAAAGGTTGAGAACCACTGGCTCACAACAATGAAAACCTCGGACAGGAGGAAGAGCGCCACCGGGTGGGCAGGCAGGTGTCTTGCTCGGCTGTGGCTTGGGGGACACTTTTTTCAGTACCTCTGTAACTTTGAACAGTCACTAAGCGAACTGTTGTAAGTCGAGGACTACCTGTACTTTATCACTTTTTTCCTTTTTTGGGGGGGGGGGGTCATCAAATTTTTGACACCTTGCTGGTGGTCCTCGGATGTTGCCATGTCCTATGTCACTTTGTTCCATGCCGTTGTGACTTTGAACGTCACTAAGCGAACCGTCGTAAGTCGAGGACTGGCTGTAGAGAAGAGGTATAAGTCATTTTTTTTTTCCCTCCTCTTTTTCCTTTGGTCTCAGGGCCACCCGCAACCACAAAGTCAAGGAGACGGTCGCTCTGGAACTCAGCTACGTCAACTCCAACTTGCAGCTGCTCAAGGAGGAACTGGAAGAACTGAACAGCTGTGTGGACGTCTACCAGAATGACAGGTTAGAGATGATTGGCACCTGTCCGTTTGGGGAGGGGAAAGTTCCGGAGGTGGACCGTTGGGGGGGGGGGAAGGAAAATGGAAGTTACCCTCTGCTATGTCCAAACATTCGGTCAGAGCATGCAGAGTCTGAATTTTGATCACGTGACCCCGGGGACGGTGCAACCGTCGTAAATATGAGTCAGTTGCCAAGTGGCTGAGTTTTGATCATGTGACCCTGGGGTCGCGGTGACTGTCATTAACATGAGTCAGTTGCCAAACGGCTGAATTTTGATCACGTGACCCCTGGAGACGTGGCAACTGTCGTAAATATGAGTCAGTTGCCAAGTGGCTGAGTTTTGATCATGTGACCCCGGGGTTGCGGCGACCGTCGTAAATATGAGTCAGTTGCCAAGTGGCTGAGTTGTGATCACGTGACCCCGGGGATGCAGCGACCGTCGTAAACATGAGTCAGTGGCCAAACAGCTGAATTTTGATCATGTGACTCCGGGGTCGCGGCGACCGTTGTAAACATGAGTCAGTTGCCAAGTGGCTGAATTTTGATCACATGATCCTTGGGGACGCGGCGACCGTCGTAAATATGAGTCAGTTGCCAAGTGGCTGAGTTTTGATCACGTGACCCCCGGAGACGCGGCAACTGTCGTAAATATGAGTCAGTTGCCAAGTGGCTGAGTTTTGATCACGTGATCTTTGGGGACGCTGTGACCGTCGTAAATATGAGTCAGTTGCCAAGTGGCTGAGTTTTGATCACGTGACCCCCCAGAGACGCGGCAACTGTCGTAAATATGAGTCAGTTGCCAAGTGGCTGAGTTTTGATCACGTGATCTTTGGGGACGCTGCGACCGTCGTAAATATGAGTCAGTTGCCAAGGGGCTGAGTTTTGATCATGTGACCCCCAGAGACGTGGCAACTGTCGTAAATATGAGTCAGTCGCCAAGTGGCTGAGGTTTGATCATGTCACCCCGGGGTCGCGGCGACCGTCGTAAACATGAGTCAGTTGCCAAGGGGCTGAATTTTGATCACATGATCCTTGGGGACGCGGCGACCGTCGTAAATATGAGTCAGTTGCCAAGTGGCTGAGTTTTGATCACGTGACCCCCAGAGACGCGGCAACTGTCGTAAATATGAGTCAGTTGCCAAGTGGCTGAGTTTTGATCACGTGATCTTTGGGGATGCTGCGACCGTCGTAAATATGAGTCAGTTGCCAAGGGGCTGAGTTTTGATCATGTGACCCCCGGAGACACGGCAACTGTCATAAATATGAGTCAGTTGCCAAGTGGCTGAGTTTTGATCACGTGATCTTTGGGGACGCGGCGACCGTCATAAATATGAGTCAGTTGCCAAGGGGCTGAGTTTTGATCACGTGATCTTTGGGGACGCTGCGACCATCGTAAATATGAGTCAGTTGCCAAGGGGCTGAGTTTTGATCACATGACCCCTGGAGACGCGGCAACTGTCGTAAATATGAGTCAGTTGCCAAGTGGCTGAATTTTGATCACATGACTTTAGGAATGCTGTGTGAAAAGCAGTCGTAAGCCACTTTTTTTTAGTACTGTTACAATTTTGAACAGTCACTAAATGAACTGTTTTAAGTTGAGGATCACATGTAATTGGACCCTTTCTCTCTTTCTCTCTGTCTCTCTCTCTCCCAGTGACTCAGTTAGCGTCCCAATGATCCCGCTGGGGTTGAAGGAAACCAAGGAACTGGACTGGGCATCTCCTCTGAAGGTAATTTCCAATTTCCTAAAAACTGAGATCGATTGAGAATTGAGGGAAGCTGTTTTACAGTAGCCCCCGACTTGCCACGGTTCATTTAGTGACCGTTCAAAGTTACGACGGCACTGGAAAAAGCGAATTAGGACCCGTTTTTCACACATAACGACCGTCGCAGCATCGCCGCGGTCCCGTGATCAAAATTCAGATGCTTTGCAACTGGCTCACACTTACGACGGTTGCAGCACCATGGGGTCGTGTTTTGCGAACTTTTGACAGATTCACTTAACGACCGCGTTACTAGCTTTTTGTTTGTTGGAAGCTGGCTGGCAGGGTCGTAAGTGGCTTCACTTGAACCCAGGACCCTGCCACCGTGGCGTATACACGCCGTTTGTCCAGAATTTCGATCCCAGGGCCGTGGGGACGCTGCCGCGGCCGTAAATATGAGGACGCGCTGTCAGTCGCCATTTTTCAGCACTAACCTAAGTTGGCACAATTGCTAAATGGACAGTTGTAAGTCAGGGACTGACCTGTAGGTCTCTTAGATGTGGGTGAAATGTTCCTACATCAGTTATTTACAGGGAGCCCTCAACTTACCAACGGTTTCATTTAGTGACCGTTCAGAGTTACGACGGCACTGAGGGAAAAAAAAAGCCGCTTCGGATCATTTTTCACAGTGGCGACTTGCGATCAAAATCGGGACGTTTGGCAACCGACTCGTGTTTATGACGGTTGCAGCGTCCTTGGGCCAGGCGATTCCCGTTTTGTGACCTTTCGTCAGGCAAAGCTGGTGGGGAAGCCAGATTCGCTTAACGACGGGGTGATCGGCTGCCACGGTTCGCTTAACGACTCTGGCGAGAAAGATCCCAAAATGGGACAAAACTTGTTTAGCCAACGTCTCGCTTACCGACAGAAACGGCACTGCGGTCGTAAGCCGAGGACCGCCTGTCCTTCGACGGCTTGATTTCGGAGGACTTTAAGGTGACCTCGAAAGTGGGAATTTCAGGCGAGGACAGACTAAAGTGTGTTGTTTTCTACACAACTCCAGGCCGTGATTAAAGACCACTACAACGAAGAGGAAGACTCCTACAAGGAGGAGCTGAAAGCTCTTGTAGATTTACGCCAGGTAGGTGTGATCTCCGAGGAAGAGGCGTTGGGGGGCAAAGGCGCCTGGCCTGGGTGTGCACAGGTAGTCCTCGACTTAACCACGGTTTGTTTAGTGACCGTTCAAACTTACAACGGCGCTGGAAGAAAAAAGGGATCGACGGCCACTTTCACACTTACGACGTCGTACCATTCCCCAGGATCACGTGATTTACATTCAGATGACAAGTGACTCACACTTACGACGGTCACAGTGTTCCCCCGGGGTCACGCGATCCCCTTTTTTTGCGGCCGTTTGACCGAGCAAAGTCCGTGGGGGAGACGCCAGGTTCATTTAACAACTAGGGTTACTTACTAACTTAACAACTGCAGCCGTTCCCTTCACCAGAAAAGTCATAAAATGGGGCAAAGCCCACTTAACGACATACACTTTGGATTGGGGTCGAAAGTTGAGGACTACCTGTATTTTGTATTTTCTGCTTGAGCAGCGGGTTGGACTAGAGGACCTCCAAGGTCCCTTCCAGCTCTCTTATTCTGCAAGGGTCTCCTGCCTGAGCAGGGGGCTGGACTAGAGGACCTCCAGGGTCCCTTCCAGCTCTGTAATTCTGCAAGGGTCTCCTGCCTGAGCAAGGGCTGGACTAGAGGACCTCCAAGGCCACTTCCAGCTCTGTTCTGTAAGGGTCTCCTGCCTGAGCAGGGGGCTGGACTAGAGGACCTCCAGGGTCCCTTCCAGCTCTGCTATTCTGCAAGGGTCTCCTGCCTGAGCAGGGGGCTGGACTAGAGGACCTCCAAGGCCCCTTCCAGCTCTGTTGTTCTGCAAGGGTCTCCTGCCTGAGCAGGGGGCTGGACTAGAGGACCTCCAGGGTCCCTTCCAGCTCTGCTATTCTGCAAGGGTCTCCTGCCTGAGCAGGGGGCTGGACTAGAGGACCTCCAGGGTCCCTTCCAGCTCTGTTGTTCTGCAAGGGTCTCCTGCCTGAGCAGGGGCCTGGACTAGAGGACCTCCAGGGTCCCTTCCAGCTCTATTGTTCTGCAAGGGTCTCCTGCCTGAGCAAGGGCTGGACTAGAGGACCTCCAGGGTCCCTTCCAGCTCTGTTATTCTGCAAGGGTCTCCTGCCTGAGCAGGGGGCTGGACTAGAGGACCTCCAGGGTCCCTTCCAGCTCTGCTATTCTGCAAGGGTCTCCTGCCTGAGCAGGGGGCTGGACTAGAGGACCTCCAGGGTCCCTTCCAGCTCTGCTATTCTGCAAGGGTCTCCTGCCTGAGCAGGGGGCTGGACTAGAGGACCTCCAGGGTCCCTTCCAGCTCTGCTATTCTGCAAGGGTCTCCTGCCTGAGCAAGGGGCTGGACTAGAGGACCTCCAGGGTCCCTTCCAGCTCTGTTGTTCTGCAAGGGTCTCCTGCCTGAGCAAGGGCTGGACTAGAGGACCTCCAGGGTCCCTTCCAGCTCTGTTATTCTGCAAGGGTCTCCTGCCTGAGCAGGGGGCTGGACTAGAGGACCTCCAGGGTCCCTTCCAGCTCTGTTGTTCTGCAAGGGTCTCCTGCCTGAGCAGGGGCCTGGACTAGAGGACCTCCAGGGTCCCTTCCAGCTCTGTTGTTCTGCAAGGGTCTCCTGCCTGAGCAAGGGCTGGACTAGAGGACCTCCAGGGTCCCTTCCAGCTCTGTTATTCTGCAAGGGTCTCCTGCCTGAGCAGGGGGCTGGACTAGAGGACCTCCAGGGTCCCTTCCAGCTCTGCTATTCTGCAAGGGTCTCCTGCCTGAGCAGGGGGCTGGACTAGAGGACCTCCAGGGTCCCTTCCAGCTCTGCTATTCTGCAAGGGTCTCCTGCCTGAGCAGGGGGCTGGACTAGAGGACCTCCAGGGTCCCTTCCAGCTCTGCTATTCTGCAAGGGTCTCCTGCCTGAGCAGGGGGCTGGACTAGAGGACCTCCAGGGTCCCTTCCAGCTCTGCTATTCTGCAAGGGTCTCCTGCCTGAGCAGGGGGCTGGACTAGAGGACCTCCAGGGTCCCTTCCAGCTCTTCTATTCTGCAAGGGTCTCGCGCTTGAGCAGGGGGCTGGACTAGCCCCTTCCCACTCTGTGTTGTTCATGGCTCTTGTGTCTTTCTCCCATCTTGTGTCCCCAACAGGCCATGCGGGCACCCAGCCGGAACAAGGCGGGACTTGAACTGCTGACGGAATATTACAGCCAGCTCCACTTCCTCGACAACCGCTTCTTCTCGCCCAGTAACAACCTGGGACTTTTCTTCCACTGGTCAGTGGGCCTTTACAACCTGGTGTAGTAGAGAATCAACAGAAGGGAATCATTGTAGCTCAGGGTTGAACTGGGGGGTCCTGGGTGCTCTCTGAGCTGGGTGGTCTCCTTGCAGACGTTTTATGACCCGACTAGGGAACATCATCAGTGCTCGAAAGGAGTAGGGATTGGAGGGAGGAGGAGGAGGAGGAGGAGGAGGAGGAAAGGACTGTGGGGTCCTTGGTGCTCTCTCAGTTTGGAGGTTTCCTTGCAGACGTTTCATGACCTGACTAGGGAACATCATCAGTGCTCGAAAGGAGTAGGGATTGGAGGGAGGAGGAAGAGGAAGAGGAGGAGGAGGAGGAGGAGGAGGAGGAGGA
The DNA here is from genome assembly GCA_024509115.1 of Crotalus helleri. Lineage (NCBI taxonomy): Eukaryota > Metazoa > Chordata > Lepidosauria > Squamata > Viperidae > Crotalus > Crotalus helleri. The sequence continues at coordinate 4,672,582 of JAKSXO010000035.1, read as the reverse complement.
AAGGACTGTGGGGTCCTTGGTGCTCTCTCAGTTTGGAGGTTTCCTTGCAGACGTTTCATGACCCGACTAGGGAACATCATCAGTGCTAAAAGGGAATAGGGATTGGAGGGAGGAGGAGGAGGAGGAGGAGGAGGAGGAGGAGGAGGAAAGGACTGTGGGGTTCTGGGTGGTCTCTGAGCTTCCTGGTTTTCTTGCAGACGTTTCATGACCCAACTAGGGAACATCATCAGTGCTAGAAGGGAGGGAGTTTGGAGGAAGGAGGAGGAAGAGGAGGAGGACTGTGGGGTCCTTGGTGCTCTCTCAGTTTGGAGGTTTCCTTGCAGACGTTTTATGACCCAACTAGGGAACATCATCAGTACTAGAAGGGAGAGGGGTTTGTGGAGAGGTGGGGGAAGGAGAGGAAGGGGGAGGAGGAGGAGGAGGACTGTGGGGTCCTGGGTGCTCTCTGAGCTTGGTGGTTTTCTTGCAGACATTTCATGACCCGACTAGGGAACATCATCAGTGCTAAAAAGGAGAGGAGTTTACACCTTCCGGCACTGACAGTGTTACCTAGTTGGGTCACGAAACATCTGCAAGGGAACCCACCAAACTCAGAGAGTAGCAAGGACCCCACAGTCGTCGTTGTCGTCGTCGTCGTCCTCCTCCTCCTCCCAGACCCCACTCCCTTCCAGCACTGATGATGTTCCCTAGTTGGGTCATGAAACGTCTGCAAGAAATCCACCCAGCTCAGAGAGCACCAAGGACCCCATAGATCTCCTCCTCCTCCTCTTCCTCCTCCTCCCTGCAAACCCAACTCTCTTTAGCACTGATGATGTTCCCTAGCTGGGTCACGAAACGTCTGCCAGAAAACCACCCAGCTCAGTGAGCACCAGTGTCCCGCCCAGTTCAACCCCCAACTACAAATATTCTCTTTTAATGGACCCTTTCCCTAAAACGGTGATCTAGCTGGAAGCCGATCGGAGCCTCAGGAGCCTTGTGGTCTCACCGCTCTTGTCTAACCCTTTGCAGGTACGATTCGCTGACCGGGGTGCCTTCCCACCAGCGGGCCCTGGCTTTTGAGAAAGGAAGCGTGCTCTTCAACATCGGCGCTCTGCACACCCAGATCGCAGCCCGCCAGGACCGCACCACCCTGCAGGGGGTGGACTGCGCCATCGAAGCCTTCCAGAAGGCCTCCGGTACGGCGCCTATTCCACCTTTCCATTTAGGGGAGGGGGGATTAGTGTTGTGATTCCTCGCCAGCCAGTGGACCCGGCAGCTGAGTCTGAGGAGGAGGAGGAGGGGCCTGGAGTGACATCAGACGGTCAAGGAGCCCGGCCCCTCTACTTGCGCTCAGGCTGAGACATGGCTGTGCTGGGAGTCTGAGTTGGACAGTGATGAAGAACAGCTGGGACAAATCCCGGATGCACGAAGGCGCAGGCAAGAGAAGTGAGTAGGACAGAGGAATACAATGGGACGGCTGCAAAGGCAAAGGAGACGGCATTAGGAAGCCACACCTGGGCTGCATAATAAAAGGAAAGGTGTGGGAGGTGCTGGTGGCCGAAGACAACCGTTCTGTCATGGGTTCCAACTAATGAAGCACTTCAAAGAACTTTCAGGCATGTTTCCTAAAGTCTTTATTACAGAGTTACAAATTGCCGGTCACCATCATGGACGTGTTGATGCCAGAATCTGACTTCCTCTCGCTGGCATCAAACTTTTCTTGCTAAACCCCTCCCTTATCTTGCAGTCCCAAGTCACATTATCCAATTAGTGTGAAGGTCAAAAGTTTACTTCCTCTTTCTTTCCCGGGCTTTTTACCCCCCCCCCACTCTAAGCTATGTATTAACCCAGTAAATACCAGACAGTTTTGCATATTGTCAAAGCAAGAATATACAGTATTTGCAGCACTGACACGTTCGTGTTGAGGAATCGAGTTTCTGTGAACTGTGTTTTGTTTGCCTTGGACATGGACTCAGGTCTGTGAATAATAAAAGGGGGTTGGTTTTTCTTGGGTTCCTGCCTGTTTCTTGGAAGAGTGGTTTCTCCATGTGAGCGTAACAAGGACTCACGTAGGCTGGGGCAGAACAGTTCGGCGGAGATAGCGTTGAGGTGGGATTCGTGCGACGTGGGATTCCCCACCGAGGTTACCAGGATGCAGCTCAATCTCCATTTTCTGAGAGCCCTCCACTTAACGACTCGGAATTTCTGCCATCAAGCGAGGTTTTCTACGTGGGTCGTGCCCAACTGTGGCCCCCTTTGGGAAGCAAATTGCGACGGTTATTAAGTGAATCGGGCCCTCGTTCAGCGAATGCAGCTCACTTGGGTCTCAGACGGCGGTCCCGCGATCCCAGGACACGCTAAACACGTGCCCATTGCTTGAATTTGGGTTACCTGGCTGCGGGAAGTCTTGCAATGCGGTCGTCTCTTTTTTTCCGGCGCTGCTGTAACTTCGAACGGCTACGCAACACGCCGTTGTAAGTCGAGGACGACCGATCAGCGCCTTGTGCCCAGGAAACAAACCCTTTCCCTGGCTGAATGAAATCTTTCCTCTGATTTCCCCCAACCTGCTAAGACAGAGGTTTCCAAATGGGGCCACTTTAGGACTTCTGGACTCCCAACTCCCAGAATTCCCTTGCTGGCTGGGGAATTCTGGGAGTTGAAGTCCACCAGTCTTCAAGTGGCCGAGCCTTGCAGAGCCCTGGGCTAAGGCGATGGTGGGGCTCCCCACTAGACTGCAAATCACCCCAACTTAGTAGAGCTTCGTTTAACCCATAGTGCAAATCCAAGCCTTTCCCTTCCCCTTCTCCTCTCCCTCCCTCCCTTCCTTCCTTCCCATTCCTTCCTTTTTCCCTTCCCTTTCTCATCTCCCTCCCTCCCCTTCTCCCCTTCCTTTCGTCTTCCCTTTCCATCTCCCTCCCTCCCCTCCTTTCTTTCTCCCCATTCTCACCTTCCTTCCTTCCCCTTCTCATCTTCCTCCCTCCCTTTCCCCATCCATTTCTTCTTCCCTTCATCTTCCTTCCTCTTCCCCTTCCTCCCTTCCTTCTTCCCTTTCCCTTCGCATCTTCCTCCCTCCCTTCCTCCTTCCCTTCCCCTTCCTTCCTCTTCCCATCTCCCTCCCTTCCTCCTTCCCTTCCCCTTCTCACCTTCCTTCCTTCTTCCCTTCACTTCCCTTCTTCCTTCCTTCCCCTTCCCATCTCCCTCCCTCCCCTTCTCCCCTTTTTTCTTGCCTTTCCATCTCCCTCCCTCCCTTCCTTTCTTTCTCCCTTCCCCGTCTCACCTTCCTTCCTTCCTTCCTTCCTTCCTTCCTTCCCATCTCCCTATCTTTTTTCCTCCCTTCCCCTTCTCGTCTCCCTCCTTCCTCATCTTCCTTTTTTCTTCCCTTTCCATCTCCCTCCCTCCCTTCCTTTCTCCCTTCCCTGTCTCACCTTCCTTCCTTCCTTCCTTCCTTCCTTCCTTTCTTCCTTCCTTCCTTCCTTCCTTCCTTCCTTCCTTCCTATCTCCCTATCTTTTTTCCTCCCTTCCTTCTTCCCTTCCCCTTCTCGTCTCCCTCCCTCCCCTTCTCCCCTTCCTTTTTTCTTCCCTTTCCATCACCCTCCCTTCCTTTCTTTCTCCCTTCCTCTTCTCGCCTTCCTTCCTTCCCCTCCTCATCTTCCTCCCTCCCTTTCCCCCTTCCTTTCTTCTTCCCTTCATCTTCCTTCTTCCCCCTTCCTTTCTTCTTCCCTCCTTCCCTTCTCCTCATCTTCCTCCCTCCCTTTCTTCTTCCCTTCATCTTCCTTCCTCCTCCCTCCCTCCCTCCCTTCCCCTTCTCATCTTCTTCCCTTCACCTTCCTTCCTTCCTCTTCCCATTCCCTTCCTCCTTCCCTTTCCCTTCTCATCTTCCTCCTTCGCCTTCTCCCCTTCCTTCCTTCCTCCTTCCTTCCCCTTCCTCCTTCCCTTCCCCTTCTCATCTTCCTCTCTCACCTTCCTTCCTTCCTTCCTTCCCCTTCCCATCTCCCTGCCTCCCTTCCTTCCTTCCTCTCTTCCTCCCTTCCCTCATAAACTTCCTTATTCCCAATTTAAGACCTTTCCCAGATATTCGCCTTCCCCCTGTCTGCGGAGATTTGGGGGTGAGTTAGACCTCCTTAACTATTGTGACCACTAAACCCGTAAAACAGTGGTTCTCAACCTTTTTAATGCCGTGACCCCCAACCGGTTGTAAGTTGAGGATTACTCAACCGGTCGTAAGTCGAGGACTACTCAACTGGTGCAGCCCCGTTTGCAGAATGGGGCTTTTGGCGGGCTCAGCAGGGCAGAGACAGCCTGGACAATTCCTATTGGCTTTGGAAAGCCAATAGAATTAGACTCTATTCAAGAGAGTCTCTTCTATTGGCTTTCAAAAGCCCATAGAATAAAAGGGAGTAGCACAGCTAAGGAAAAGGGGGAAAAAATGGCGGACTGCGTTGTTTGGCGACCCCCGTGAAATGGTCGTTCCACCCCAAATGGGGTCCCGACCCACAAGTGGAGAACCACTGGTCTAAAACGAATTGCACGCCAACTCGAGAAGCCATCCTTGGCTGGGCTACTCAAGACTCAGTCCTATTGAGTTCAATAGCATCGACTCTTGCTTCGAGGGGGCTAGAGTTGGGGCCCTTCCAGGTAGTCCCTGACTTTACGACCGTTCGTTTAGCGACTGTTCAAAGTTACAGCAGCTCTGAAAAAGGTAACTTAATGACCGTGTTTTTCCCGCACGTACAAACGTCCATGCAGACACTTGGCAACGGGCTCATATTTACGACAGTCTCAGTGTCCCGACGGGGTGTGTGTGTGTGTATGTCACGTGACCCCCTTTTGCGACCTTCAGTGGGGAAGCCACTCAACCACCAGGTTACTAACAAGTTAACAGCTGTGGCAAGAAAAGCCATAAAAATGGGCGAAACTGGCTTAAGAACCGCCTGGCTTAGCGAAGGAAATGTTGGGCTCCGCGGTGGATGTAAGTCGAGGACTTCCCCTGTGCTTGATCTCAGGCCCGCCCTTTTGCTCCGTGTGCAGGCGCCTTCAACTACCTGAAGGAGAACTTCTCCAACGCCCCCAGCCTCGACATGAGCAGCCCCTCCCTCAACATGCTGGTGTGGCTGATGATCGCCCAGGTGCAGGAGTGCGTCTTCGAGAAGGTCCTGTTGCTCGGAGCCCAGAGGGACTTCCTCGCCTGCCTGCAGCTGGCCCAGGAGGCATCCCGGGTAGAGCATCCCGGCGCAAGGGGGCGCCAGGGGGAGCGGAGGCATCGGGGTCCCGCCAGAGGGGACCCTGCACAGGGAGGGGGGAGGTTCGCGCTCCGAGCTGGTGGGCTGGTTTCTGAACGTGGCGTTGAACAGGCTAGGAAACCTCTTCAGCGGAGTTCAGGGGATGTCATTGTTGGGGTTCTCCTGCTTTTAAGGGCTTCAGGAGTGGGGAATAAGTCTGGGGATGGGGGTGTCACGGCAGGTGGAGGGTCTTGGGATGGATCACGACAGGTGAGGGTCTTATCGGTCAGGTGTGGGTCACGTCAGATGAGAGTCTAGTGATGGGTCTTGTGATGGGTCAGGTCTGGGTCATGTCAGGTGAGGATCTAGTGATGGGTCAGGTGAGGGTTATGTCAGGTGAGGGTCTAGTAATGGGTCACGTCAGGTGAGGGTCTAGTGATGGGTTTTCTGATGGGTCAGGTGAGGCTGATAGGTGAAGGTCTCATGATGGGTCAGGTGAGGGTCTTGTGATGGGTCAGGTGTGGGTCATGTCAGGTGAGGGTCTAGTGATGGGTCATGTCAGATGAGGGTCTTGCGATGGGTCACGTCAGGTGAGAGTCTTGTGATGAGTCACGTCAGGTGAGGGTCTAGTGATGGGTCACGTCAGGTGAGGGTCTATTGATGGGTCACGTCAGGTGAGGGTCTAGTAATGGGTCACGTCAGGTGAGGGTCTAGTAATGGGTCACGTCAGGTGAGGGTCTAATGATGGCTCATGTCAGGTGAGGTGATGGGTCTTGTGATAGGGAGGTCACGTCAGGTAAGGCTCCTTGGTGAGGCTGGTGAAAGGTGAAATGCTGGTGGAAGTGGGGGATTGCGTGGGATGGTTGAGGGTCGCTGCTGTCGCTGGTTGGCTGTGTGGTTGATTTGAATTCTGTGGGGTTCGTAGGCAGGTTGTAGGTCGATGGGTCTGTGGATGGAATTGCTGGCGGAGTGCCAACCCTCCCCCCAGCCATCACATCACCTCCTGGCGACCCTCACCTGAGGTGACCCACCCTCCTCCTTCACCTCAGCTACAGATATTCACCAAGCCCTGCACTAGCCATGGAAGCCCAGCCAGATGTACTCCTGGTAGCCATCAAGGGAGGGTGATGGCCTCTTTTTGGCCTCCTTGGGCTTCCCGTCGTCATCTTGCCCCCCTCCCTTTGCCTCCCCAGGTGGAAGAGGTCTACTCCTTGGTGCACCAGACCATGGACCAGCCCCAGGTCAAAGACTACGTGCCCTTCTCCTGGACCTCCATGGTGCACGTCAAAGCCGAACACTTCAAGGCTCTCTCCCACTATTACGCCGCAGTGGCACTTTGTGACTGCCCAGGTGAGTAACCACATTTGTCAAGAGCTTCTTCTGTTCCCACAAAGGACCGTCTGAGGAGGAGGAGGAGGAGAAGGAGGAGGAGGAGGAAGAGGAGAAGACGGCGGCAGGGGACTCCGTTACGTAGGGAAAAAATAGATCTGAGCTGTAGGGCGTCCGTTGATATGGTGAAGCCTCTTTTTTCCTCCTTTTTCCCTTCCTCTCTCCCTCCTTCCTTCCTTTCTCCCTCCCTTCTTTTTCTCTCCTCCTTCCATTCTCACCTTCCTTCCTTCCTTCCTGCCTGCCTTCCTCCTTCCCTTCCCCTCATCTTCCTTTCCTTCCTGGATGATTGAGAAGCTCCATCTGGGAGTTGAAGTCCACAACTCCTAAAGGGGGCTCTCATTCCCCACCCCTGTTCTAATCCATCTTGCTGGCTCAGGAATTCTGGGAGTTGAAGTCCACAAGTCCTAAAGGGGGGCCCTCGTTCCCCACCCCTGGTCTAAACCAAGGAAGGTCCAGCATCTCTCCATCCCTTCTTCCAACCAACCTCTTTGTTTCTGCAGCCTCGTCGGAGGTGGCTTTTCCCGAGCATGAAAAAGCATTCCTCCAGTTTCACGTCTCCACGCCGGAAGGACCGGCTCCTTCCTTGCTTTTGCAAGACCAGGAAGCCCGCCGGCGACTGGGTGAGTGACACCTTCCCTTCCTCCCCCCCCCTCCAAAAAATCTTCCTGAGTGCAGAAAAAAGGGCAAGAAGTCAAACAAGAACAGGGACCCCTTCTTGATTGCAAGTAGTATCCAGGAATCCTCAACTGCTCATTCAGTGTCCGTTCAAAATTACCACGCCACTGAAAAGAGTGACATCATCATAATAAATAATAATAATAATAATGATAATAATAATAAAAGTTGGGAGGGACCTTGGAGGTCATCTAGTCCAACCCCCTGCTCAGGCAGGAAACCCTACACCATTTCGGACAAATTTCCGTCCAGTCTCTTCTTAAAGACTTCCAGTGTTGGAGCATTCACAGCTTCTGGAGGGAGGTAGTTCCACTGGTTAATTGTTCTCAGTGTGAGGAAGTTTCTCCTTAGTTCCAGGTTGCTTCTCTCCTTGATGAGTTTCCACCCATTGCTTCTTGTCCTGCCTTCAGGCGCCTTGGAGAATAATTTGACTCCCTCTTCTTTGTGGCAGCCCCTGAGATATTGGAAGGCTGCTATCCTGTCCCCCCTCGTCCTTCTCTTCATTAAACTAGACATCCCCAATTCCAGCAACCGTTCCTTATATGTTTTAGCCTCCAGTCCCCTGATCATCTTTGTTGCTCTTCTCTGTACTCCTTCTAGAGTCTCAACATCTTTTTTTACATCGTGGTGACCAAAACTGGATGCAGTATTTCAAGTGTGGCCTTACCAAGGCATTACAAAGTGGCATTAACACTTAATGTGATCTTGATTCTATCCATGTGTAGGTCAAGATCTATTTATTGAATCTGCAAGGGTTTCTACATTGATTTGAAAAGACATTGAAAAGCGATGAGCTTTCGTGAGCTGTGTAATAAGAATGACCAATAAGTTATAAATCAATTCCAATTATTAAAAAAAATTATTAAAAAATTGTTTAAGCTTTTAAATAAAAGTTAACTAGACATCCCCAATTCCAGCAACCGTTCCTTATATGTTTTAGCCTCCAGTCCCCTAATCATCTTTGTTGCTCTTCTCTGTACTCTTTCTAGAGTCTCAACATCTTTTTTGCATCGCGGTGACCAAAACTGGATGCAATATTCCAAGTGTGGCCTTACCAAGGCCTTGTAAAGTGGTATCAACCCTTCACGTGATCTTGATTCTCTCCCTCTGTTGATGCAGCCTAGCACTGTGCTGGCTCTTTTGGCAGACTTACAACTTACGATCCTCACAACATCCCCAGGGTCATGTGATCAAAATTCCAGCACTTGACATATACAGATAGTCGTCAACTCCAAAGTTCCTTCTAATTCTGTTCTTCTGTTCTATTATTTAGACCAGGGGTCCTCAACCATGACAACTTGAAGACTTCTGGACTTCAACTCCCAGAATTCCTCAGCCTGGCTGAGGAATTCTGGGAGTTGAAGTCCATAAGTCTTCAAGTCTCCAAGCTTGAGGAACCCTTGATTCAGACCTCTGTCTCCTAGCCAACCGCCAGAACTTTGCATTGTGACCTTTGTTTGTTGTGGATTCTGAAAAGGGCCAACATTCCCATCCCACATCTGGGAAGAATGTAGACTCGGTTCCGTAAGAGTCAACAATTTTTTTGTCGGTGTGAATTGTAGATCTTCTTCTGGTAGAACTACTCCCGTTGTTTTGTTTTTTTTAATTTAAGTCGGTTCCATCTACTCACACGATTCTATTTAAATTTAGGGTAAGAATACTGTTTTTTTTAGCCCTCTGGTGAAATTTAGAAGATAATTTCGCGAGGGCAATTTCCCAGTTGTGTTGAGGAATGGAGCAAGTTTGAGGTTTCTTGTGCACTGAGGTGTTTATGAGACGGATCAGAATCAGAATAGAGCTGGAAGGGACTTTGAAGGTCTTCTAGTCCAATCCCCTGCTCAAGCAGGAGACGCTATAGTATTTCTGATAAATGGCACTCCAATCTCTTCTTAAAAGCCTCCAGTGATGGAGCATTCACAACTTCTGAAGGCAAGGCGTTCCACTGGTTGATTGTCCTCACTGTTAGGAAGTTTCTCCTTAGTTCCAGGTTGCTTCTCTCCTTGATCCGTTTCCATCCGTCGTTTCTTCTCCTGCCCTCAAATGCTTTGGAGAATAGCTTGACTCCCTCTTCTTTGGGGCAGCCCCTGAGATATTGGAACACAGCTATCCTGTCCCCCCTGGTCCTTCTCTTCATTAAACTAGACATGCCCAATTCCAGCAGCCGTTCCTTATATGTTTTAGCCTCCAGTCCCCTGATCTTCTTTGTTGCTCTTCTCTGTACTCTTTCTAGAGTCTCAACCTCTTTTTTACATCGTGGTGACCAAAATTGGATGCAGGATTCCAAGTGTGGCCTTGTATGTTTTAGCCTCCAGGCCTTCAATCATTTTAGTTGCTCTTCTTTGCCCCTTTTTTCAAAGCTTGTTGAATTGCTTGCCTTGATATCTGGGGAAGTTAATAATCATCATCATCATCATCATCATCATCGATAGGTAGACAAAAATGCCAAGTCCAGTCTGAACATCTGGCTGACTGTGCGATGATCAATAATAATAATAATAAAGTTGGAAGGGACCTTGGAGGTCATCTAGTCCAACCCCCTGCTCAGGCAGGAAACCCTATACCATTTCGGACAGATGGCTGTCCAGTCCCTTCTTAAAAACCTCCAGTGTTGAAGCATTCACCGCTTCTGGAGGCAGGTAGTTCCACTGGCTAATTGTTCTCACTGTCAGGAAGTTTCTCCTTAGTTCTAGGTTGCTTCTCTCCTTGATTAGTTTCCATCCGTTGCTTCTTGTCCTGCCTTCAGGCGCTTTGGAGAATAGCTTGACTCCCTCTTCTTTGGGGCAGCCCCTCAAATACTGGAATACTGCTATCCTGTCCCCCCACCCGGTCCTTCTTTTCTCTAGACTGGCCATACCCAAATCCTGCAACTGTTCTTTCATATCTTTTAGTCTCCAGGCCTTTAATTATCTTAGTTGCTCTTCTTTGTACTTTTCCCAAAGCCTCAACATCTTTTTTTTTTTTTTTGTAGTGTGGTGACCCAAACTGGAGGTAGTATTCCAGGGGTGATCAACCAGTGGCCAAACACACAAGGCTGGTGTTAGGGCTGTGGGTTCTAGTCCTCCAAGGCGGACACGTGTTGTGTTTTTACAGGGAAAGCTCACCTCAAGAAAGCTATCATCAAGCATGAGGAAGCCATGAGGATCCACAGCTTGTGCAAAATCCTGAGAAAGATGGATATCCTGCAGGAGGTCCTCTCGCTGGCCCACAAACGTTCCCTCAGCAAATATTCCGAAATTGACCACGAGGAAGATTTCTTCGAAACGGCAGAAGCCCCCGACATTCGGCGTGAGTGTCAGCGCTGCCACTGAGCAGGGCGGCAGCCATTTTCCTGCTCGTTCTGGGTCACCACATAGAAAAGAGGGAGGGGGGCTGCCCAGATGTTTTGCTCGTCATAATACAGTAGTGGCCAAAATGGTGGAAACCTTTTGGGAAAAGTGTATTTTTGAGGTTTGATGGCTAATGACGCCACTTTTCTTTTGGCGCAGTACCATAAAATTGTATATCAGTGGAAAGATAATTTAATCAAGAATGTAATGCAACAAAGTTTGTTCAATTATCTGTACTGTATTCTATGAAAATAGCCAAATAACCAGAAAAAGGAAGCACAACTTGCTTAGGTTGATCTCAGGTAGCTTCCCTTCATCTGATTGTAGCCAATGAGCACGAGTGCTTAGAGAGCCAATCGGGTGTCATCTTGTTTTGGCCATGAGCCAATCAGATCACAGTAGGATCCAGTGATTGATGAAGAGAAGGACGAGGGGGGACATGATAGCAGTGTTCCAGTATCTCAGGGGCTGCCCCAAAGAAGAGGGAGTCAAGCTATTTTCCAAGGTGCCTGAAGGCAGGACAAGAAGCAACGGATGGAAACTGATCAAGGAGAGAAGCAGCCTAGAACTAAGGAGAAACTTCCTGACAGAACAATTAACCAGTGGAACCACCTGCTTCCAGAAGCGGTGAATGCTCCAACACTGGAAGTTTTTAAGAAGAGACTGGACAGCCATTTGTCTGAAATGGTATAGGGTTTCCTGCCTGAGCAGGGGGTTGGACTAGATGACTTCCAAGGTCCCTTCCAACTTTACTACTACTACTACTACTATTATTATTATTATTATTTATTGAAGCTGAGAGGAGGACATTTGTCAGTGTGTTATGTGATCGCTATCAAGTTGGTTGGGTTTTTTGTGTTCTTTCCTTTTGTGAGCTTGTAAAATGTAATAAAATTAAAGTTGTGCTGCAAAGAGTTGACTGATCGCCCAGGAAGCAATGTAAAATAGTATTATTAAGTGAACAAGGCTACAGTTATAAAGAAATTAGAAGGAAAATGGGTGGAAACTTAACCAAAGGTGGCATTTCTACTGTACACTTTTCCCAAAAGGTTTCCACAATTTTGGCCACTACTGCAATCTTTTGTCCCATGGGAACCAAGGTCATTGGTTGCTCCCGAGCCTGCAGGCTGGGTGTCATAAAAAAAGCCCACCAAATGATTGCATTGGGGCACAGGGTCGCTTGCATAGTTTTATGGGAGGGATTTTTAACTTTGCGTTGGGGAATTGTTACGTGTGTATCCAGGCTTGGTTTCGCTCTTGACCGTGCCGGTACTTCGTAACTAATAAACGTGTTCTTTGAGGGATTTCGCAAGACTTGAGTTTTGCTTTATTCATCTCTGTCTGTCGGAACCATGATGGTAAATGGACAAGTGGATATGGATTGAGCTTTGTCTCCCAAGAGCCAGTGCCAAGCTTGTCTAGATCTGAAAACAGAATATAGAATAACAGAGTTGGAAGGGAACTTGGAGGTCATCTAGTCCAACCCCCTGCTCAGGAAGGAAACCCTACACCATTTCGGACAAATGGCTGTCCAGTCTCTTCTTAAAAACTTCCAGTGTTGGAGCATTCACCGCTTCTGGAGGCAGGTGGTTCCACTGGTTAATTGTTTAACTGTCAGGAAATTTCTCCTTAGTTCCAGGTTGCTTCTCTCCTTGATCAGTTTCCCTCCGTTGCTTCTTGTCCTGCCTTCAGGCGCTTTGGAGAAGAGCTTGACTCCTTCTTCTTTGGGGCAGCCCCTCAAACACTGGAAGACTGCTATCATGTCACCCCTAATCCTTCTTTTCTCTTGACTAGACCTACCTAATTCTTGCAACTGGTTTTTTTTTTAAAGTTTTTGTTTTTTCGGTGAACTTAGAGAAATTTGGCCTTTGCTATCCTTGAGCCTCGAATGAATAATCCTTTTGGCTCAAAAAGGGGTAAAATTGGAATAATAACAGAATAACAGAGTTGGAAGGGACATTGGACATCTTCTAGTCCAACCCCCAGTTCAAGCAGGAGACCCTATACCAGGGCTAGACAACCGTGGCTCTTTCGTGACTCGTGGACTTCAACTCCCAGAATTCCTGAGCCAGCCATGCTGAGGGGAAAGGGAGAGGTTCCCAAGCTGAGCCATGCTGGCTCAGGAATTCTGGGAGTTGAAGTCCACCAGTCATGAGGGGGGGCATAGTTACCCCATGCTGGCTGAGGAATTCTGGGAATTGAAGTCCGCAAGTCTTGAAGGGGCCATAGTTACCCCATGCTGGCTGAGGAATTCTGGGAGTTGAAGTCCACGAGTCATGAGGTGGCCATAGTTCCCCCATGCTGGCTCAGGAATTCTGGGAGTTGAAGTCCACCAGTCATGAGGGGCCATAGTTCCCCCATGCTGGCTCAGGAATTCTGGGAGTTGAAGTCCACCAGTCATGAGGGGGGGCATAGTTACCCCATGCTGGCTGAGGAATTCTGGGAATTGAAGTCCGCAAGTCTTGAAGGGGCCATAGTTACCCCATGCTGGCTCAGGAATTCTGGGAGTTGAAGTCCACCAGTCATGAGGGGCCATAGTTCCCCCATGCTGGCTCAGGAATTCTGGGAGTTGAAGTCCTCGAGTCATAAAAGAGCCCAGGTTGCCTACCTCTGACCTATACCAACTCAGATAAATGGCTGTCCAATCTCTTGTTAAAAACTTCCAGTGTTGGAGCACCCACAACTTCTGGAGGCAGGTTGTTCCACTGGTTCATTGTTCTCACTGTTAGGAAGCTTCTCCAGGTTGCTTCCCTCCTTGATGAGTTTCCATCCAGTATTTCTTGTCTTGCCCTCAGGTGCTTTGGAAAATAGGTTGACACACACACCCCTCTTCTTTGTGGCAGCCCCTCAAATATTGGAAGACGGCTATCGGGTCACCCCTAATCCTTCTTTTCACTAAGTCGTATCCAATATCTAAGATCTAATATCTAAAAACAGAGCCATGCAGGGCTTGAAAGATTAAATTAATACTTGGAATTGTGCCTGGAAATCTCATGTAATGCAACACCCACAACATAGATGCCAGGTAGCTATAACAGTTGTGGCCTCTTGGCACGCAAGTAGTTCCATTTGGCTCTAATTCCAGTTTCTGATCAATCTTCAAGGGTGGTGCCACTTGCCATACATTGCAGTAATCTACGCTGTGATGACAAGGACAGGAATGAGAGTCACCACGTCCAGATGGGTTGGGGCTAACATGTTGACCAAAACAGGGTGAAGACCCCCTAGGCCACAGCTTCCACCTGCCCTTCCAATAGGAACCACGAGTCCAGCATGATCCCCTAAGTGACAGACATTATATTTTCATGTAACAACAGCTTTTGGAGCAGACAACACAACAAGGTTGGGTTTAATCATAGCCTCCATTGACCGGTATCAAAGACATTTTGCTTTGGTATTTCGTGAAGGATCAAAGGACTGATTATGCTCACTGAATTGTGTTCAACTCTCCCTTCGTGACTTCTGAAATTCTAAGTCTCATCCCAGCTCTTTTTCAGAAGCTCTGAAATGTTCTAGGTTGTTCTAGTCCAGGGGTAGGCAACCTTGGCTCTCTTATGACTCGTGGACTTCAACTCCCAGAATCCCTGAGCCAGCATGGCTCAGCATGGAAACCTCTCCCTTTCCCTCAGCATGGCTGGCTCAGGAATTCTGGGAGTTGAAGTCCACCAGTCATAAAAGAGCCAAGGTTGCCTACGCCTGGTCTAGGCTTTAAGACTTGTGTACTTCAACTCCCAGAATTCCTGAGCCAGCATGGCTCAGCTTGGAAACCTCTCCCTTTCCCCTCAGTATGGCTGGGTCAGGAATTCTGGGAGTTAAAGTCCATGAGTCATCAAAGAGCCAAAGTGGCCTACTCCTGGTCTAGGAGGCTCACCGCTTAGAGCAGGAGGACTTAGGACAGGGGTAGGCAACCTTGGCTCTTTTATGACTGGTGGACTTCAACTCCCAGAATTCCTGAGCCAGCATGGGGGAACTATGGCCCATTCATGACTTGTGGACTTCAACTCCCAGAATTCCTGAGCCAGCATGGCTAAGCATGGAAACCTCTCCCTTTCCCCTCAGCATGGCTGGCTCAGGAATTCTGGGAGTTGAAGTCCACGAGTCATAAAAGAGCCAAGGTTGCCTACCCCTGCTCTAGGCTGAAGGACTAGGAACTTGCCCAAGGGTCAAATTCTGTATTTAGATGCATAGAAAACACACTTTTGTCGTTTTAGGCCTGTCTTCAGGGTGAACTAAAGTATGGAAGGAACCAAGTTCCCAAGTTGTAACGTTCTCCCCTCTTCTTGTGTTTTTCTAGCCAAAACACACCAGAGACCTGAAATCAAATCTCCCAATTTCTCCAAGGTGAAAGTCACAGACATCTTTCATCGGCTGGTAAGTTGGATACCTGCGGCGAGAGGACCGTGTTGTGCGGACGGTTCTTCAAAGAACCGGAGCTCAAAAAAATCCTGTGTGTTGTGATTTCCAGTGTACACTTGTGCATATCAATGCATGCTTCTCCCACTTTGACCCAGGAAAGTGGATGGACACAAGTTGATGGAGTAAAAATTGGAGCTTCCTGATAGACTTAGTTGCCCTCAAGTCCATTCTAAGTCCAGGAGATTGCAAGAACCGACGTTCACCATCGCACCTTGTCTCCAGCAATCATTCATAGCTGTTTCCAAGGACAGATGTTTCATCATCTCCTTGATTCTGTCCGTCCTTTCCTCAGCTTTGTCAGGGGTAATCGGTAGCTCTTCCAAAGATTTTTCCAGTCAACCAACACATTATCTTTCCGTTCTACTTTTCTCAACTTGGACAAGTAGAATAATTTTGTCTAGCTCAGGGGTAGGCCACCTTGGCTCTTTTATGACTGGTGGACTTCAACTCCCAGAATTCCTGAGCCAGCCATGCTGAGGGGAAAGGGAGAGGTTTCCAAGCTGAGCCATGCCGGCTCAGGAATTCTGGGAGTTGAAGTCCACGAATCATGAGGGGGCCATAGTTCCCCCATGCTGGCTCAGGAATTCTGGGAGTTGAAGTCCACCAGTCATGAAGGGGCCATAGTTCCCCCACGCTGGCTCAGGAATTCTGGGAGTTGAAGTCCACGAGTCATGAGAGGGCATAGTTCCCCCCATGCTGGCTCAGGAATTCTGGGAGTTGAAGTCCACCAGTCATGAAGGGGCCATAGTTCCCCATGCTGGCTCAGGAATTCTGGGAGTTGAAGTCCACCAGTCATAAAAGAGCCAAGATTCCTCACCCCTGGTCTAGGGCAGGGGTAGGCAACCTTGGCTCTTTTACGACTTGTGGACTTCAATTCCCAGAATTCCTGATTCAGCCATGCTGAGGGGAAAGGGAGAGTTTCCAAGCTGGGCTGTGCTGGCTCAGGAATTCTGGGAGTTGAAGTCCACGAGTCATAAAAGAGCCAAGATTGCCTAGCCCTGGTCTAGGTCATACTTCCTTGTGTCCCATCACTAAAGTAGATGAAGTTTTGGTATCCTCTCAAAAGAAGAGTGATCTTCTCCTTGGCTGTTTCCCTCTGCCCAAGTTGTAACTGAGCTTCAAAATTTACTGCTCAGTTAAGCAGGAGTTGCCATAAGCCTGGAGAAATCCAAAGGAGATGAAGTCACTTGTGGAGAACAATCTAGCAGAGGCTCTTGACCACATTGGTTCGGTAGGCCTTGGAGAAGCATCTTTCTGTGAGTGTTAGTTAATGGGGAAGAGTGATCAGAGTGACAAGCGCAATGGGGATTCCTTGGTGTTCTCTGAGCTTGTTGTTTACATGCAGACGTTTCATGAGCCAACTAGGGAACATCATCAGTGCTAGAAGGGAGTGGGTGTTTGCAGTGGAGGAGGAAGAGGAGAAAGGGAAGAGGAGGAGGAGGAGAAGGAGGAGGAGATGGATCCTTGGTGGTGTCTGAGCTTGGTGGCTTTCTTGCAGACATTTCATGACCCAACTAGGTAACGTCATCAGTGCTAGAAGGGAGTGGGTGTTTGCAGTGGAGGAGGAGGAAGAGAAAGGGAAGAGGAGGAAGAGGAGGAGGAGGAGGAGGAGGATCCTTGGTGGTGTCTGAGCTTGGTGGTTTTCTTGCAGACGTTTCATGACTCAACTAGGTAACGTCATCAGTGCTAGAAGGGAGTGGGTGTTTGCAGTGGAGGAGGAGGAGGAGGAGGAGGAGGAGGAGGAGGAGGAGATGGATCCTTGGTGGTGTCTGAGCTTGGTGGTTTTCTTGCAGACGTTTCATGACCCAACTAGGTAACGTCATCAGTGATAGGAGGGAGTGAGGGTTGTTCTTATTTTATACATTAGTGGTTTTCCCTGTCACTGTTGGTGGGAGGGTTCTTGGTGGTTCCTTGATTAGGCTCTTGTTGGTTGTTTGATAGTTGATCTAGTCTTGATATTAATCTTTAGATCTCTAATCTCTAGAGAGCAAACCCCACATTCTTCTAGCACTGATAATGTTCCCTAATTGGGTCATGAAACATTTGCAAGAAAACCACTTCACAGACCACCAAGGACCCCACAGTTCTCCTCCTCCTCCTCCTCCTCCTCCTCCTCCTCCTCCTCTCTGCAAATCCCACTCCCTTCTAGGACTAATGATGCTCCCTAGTTGGGTCATGAAATGTCTGGAAGAAAACAGCCGAGTGTCAGCTGTCCTCTGCAGCTGCTGATAAACTCCCAACACAGAAGGAACAGGTGACCAGCAAACTAGAGAGCATCAAGGACCCCACATTCCTCCTCCTCCTCCTCCTCTTCCTCCTCCTCCTTCTCCTCCTCCTCCTCTTCTCTGCAAACCCCACATTCTTCTAGCACTGTCTGCAAGAGAACAGCCAAGCTCAGAGAACCCCAGGGACTCCACATTCCTCCTCCTCCTCCTCCTCCTCCTCCTCCTCCTCCTCTTCTCTGCAAACCCCACATTCGTCTGCAAGAAAACAGCCAAGCTCAGAGAGCACCAGGGACCCCACAGTCCTCCTCCTCCCTTCTAGCATTGATGATGTTCCCTAGTTGCACCATGAAACGTCTGCAAGAAAACCACCCAGCTCAGAGACCACCAAGTTCATCCCAGAGCTACAAATATTCCCTTCTGTTAACTAGTGTAATGTCTGAACGTCCTGGTGGCTCAGCCCAGCCCCATCTCTCCCTGCCCTGTAGCGCACCATCCTCTGTTTTTGTTTTTCCGCCTCAGGGGCCCCTGTCCATTTTCTCGGCCAAAAATAAGTGGCATCCCGCACGGACGGTGCACTTGGTCCGCGGAGCAAACGGCTTTGGATTCACCCTCCGAGGCGACTCTCCAGTCCTGGTCGCCGGGATCATCGCTGGTGGGTGCGCGGCGGTGAGTTGCCCGGTCCTGTAACCGCCAAGGTGGGGTCCAGGTTGCTTTGGAAATCTTCTAGGCCAGTGATGGTGAACCTTTGAGAGACCGAGGGCCCAAACTGCAACCCAAAACCCACTTATGTATCGCCAGGTGCCGGGTGGGTGTGGCCCACTGGGTGGTTGTGGCTGTGGTGGTCGTGGCAGATTGGGTGGGTGTGGCCAAGGTGGGCGTGGTTACCTCAATGTTGCTCGTGGGGAGGGACACCTGTGGGGGCCGGGCAGGGTTGGGGGAGATCCAGGCGGTCTCTGGCAGGTGGGGCGGTGGGCAGGAGACTCGTCCTGCGGGGAGAGGTGACGCAGGGCAGGGGTGCCATTGACATGGGGTAAGGCAAGGGCCGGGGCAGCTGCTGCCTGACACCATCAGCCCCCGCACACAGAGGCCAGCGAGCGCATGAGAGCCATGAGTGTCCATCAGCAGCCACAGCCTGCTGGCCCCTCGACCGGCACACTCTGGCGCTCCGCAGCCCACCACCAGCAGTTCAAAAAAGCCGCCTCTGAGTTGGATGGCTGGCCGACAACTGAGAAGGCAATGCAGTGGGCCGTGCCCGGGAAAAGGAGCGCATGCGAGGCCAGGAGGGACGGGACAGCCATTTGTCCGAAATAGTATAGGGCAGTGGTTCTCAATCTTTTTAATGCCGCGACCCCCCCACCGGTCGTAAGTCGAGGACTACTCAACCGGCCGTAAGTCGAGGACTACTCAACTGGTGCAGCACTGTTTGCAGAATGGGACTTTTGGCAAGCTCAGCAGGGCAGAGACAGCCTGGACCATTCCTATTGGCTTTTGAAAGCCAATAGAATTAGACTCTATTCAAGAGAGTCTCTTCTATTGGCTTTCAAAAGCCAAGAGAATAAAAGGGAGTAGCACAGCTAAGGAAAAGGGGGGAAAAAATGGCGGACTGCGTTGTTTGGCGACTCCCGTGAAATGGTCGTTCGACCCCAAATGGGGTCCCGACCCACAAGTTGAGAACCACTGGTATAGGGTTTCCTGCCTGAGCAGGGGGTTGGACCAGATGACCTCTAAGGTCCTTCCAACTTTATCATTATTATTAGTATTATTATTATTACTAATTGCCATCTCTGGGGCATGGCGCATGTGCCCACAGAGAGGGCTCTGAGTGCCGCCTCTGGCACGTGTGCCATACGTTCGCCACCACTGGCATAGGGTATTCCCAGTGTGTTTTGGAGGGGCTGTCGGACCTGCCAGCTGTTGGCTCCATTTGTCGAGGACCGTATAGTTTTATTAGAAGCCACGTGCATCGCAGGAATGCGTAGCACGGAGAATCGCCCGCCAAAACCCCTCTTAATTGCCTCCCATCACTGACCCCCCCCCCATATGACGAATCGGGTTGAAGCAAGATGCTTTCAGAACGATGACGTAGGCTGGTGTGCAGCTGCTTTCTCCTCCCAGTCGGGTGACCTTGAAGCAGCATCTCGAGGAGATGCAGAAGTTACGCTTTCCCCCCACCCTCCCGAGAGTTCACGCAGACTGTCAAAGCACACAAGCGGGTGTCAGAAGGCAGCTGACAGGGGCAGCCTTGGGTCAGGGTGGAAATCTGATGCTGGGAGTCATTCAGTAGAAGCTGAAGAACACCCGACGAAGTTGATCAGACGGGTCAGTTGGTTCTTGGCCAGTTAGGTTGGTCTTCGGCCAATAAGAGCCGTGTCCGTGCATCTACAAAAACAGATGCCTCTCTAAGGACTTAGGGGCCTGGGAGAACAGATAGGTGGAACCTGAGTCCCTGGACGCAGACACAAGGACGTACTTCATCGCTCAAGTCAACCAAGAAGGGGGTGACCTCGGCCACCGTGAGGAACCTCAAAGGGAGAGCATGCAAAATTAATGGCCGAGAAGGATAGTCTGTCGGCAGCCGTAAACCGATCTCGCTGACGCCGAGTGTCCAGAAGACCAGCTGCCAGATGGCAAACAACGGGGTGGGGTGGGGGGAGTTGTTTTGATGGAGCTAATTCGGGTGACGTGTTTCCAACCCTACCTCTTTTTCCGTGCCCCTCCTGCGGCGTGTCCGTCTTGCGTCCGTCTTCCCCAGGGTCTCCCTCCCCCCCCTCCCCCCACCCGAACCAACTCCAGCAAAATCACGCCCGCTTCTATCTGGACAGGAAGCTGGCTTGAAAGAAGGGGACTACATTGTCTCCATCAACGGCCAAGACTGCAGGTGGTCCAAACACGCCGACGTGGTGCAGCTGCTGAAGGTGGCCGGAGAGGAAGGGGTGAAGGTGGGCGTCGTCACCCTGCTGCCCCCGGAAGGACAGAGTGCGGTAAGGCGAGGAGGAGGGGGGGCGGGGGCGGTGGATGATGGGATAGGGTGGAACCCAATTGTTCTGGAACCTTGGGGGAGGGGTGTCTCTTAAAAAGGCTTGCCATCTTTGACAGGGCGTTGAAAAAAGTGACTTCTGGCCGTTTTTCACCCTTAGGACCGTTGCGTTATTCCCCCCCCCCCGTGGTCACGTGATCAAAATTTGGGACACTTGGCAACTGGTTCGTAGTTACGACGGTTGCAGTGTCCCGGGATCCCCTTTTGCGACCTTCAATGGGCAAGCCAGATTGACTTAAGAACCAGGTTGCTAACTGAATAAATGGCAGTGATTCCCTTAACAACTGGGGGCGAGAAAAGTCGTAAAATGGGGCAAAAAACTCCCCCGCGCAAAGGTCTCGCTTAGCCACGGAAATCTTGGAGCTCAATTGTGGTCGTAAGGCGAAGACTAAACCTTTTTCTTGATCCTTCTGGCCTTCCTTTTTCTCTGTCTGGTAAATTTGCAAGATTCGTTTTCCTTAGCATGTATCTGTGTACACCCGAACTAGATTGTGTTTTTTCTCTGGGTCATATGTGTGTGTGCATGTTGGTAAATTATTGTTGTTTTTAAGTTTTTAAGAAGAGACTGGACAGCCATTTGTCTGTAATGGTATAGGGTTTCCTGCCTGAGCAGGGGGTTGGACTAGATGACCTCCAAGGTCCCTTCCAACATTATTATTATTATTATTATTATTATTATTATTATTATCATATCATTTAATATTTATCATTATTATTTAATATTTATCATTATCATTATTATTTAATAAAAACAGCCACTGTGAGAGGGGGTCCTAGTGGACGATCACTTGACTATGAGCCAGCCGTGTGCAACAGCAGCCAAAAAAGCTAATAACATCCTGGGTTGTATAAACAGAGGCATAGAATCAAGATCATGCAAAGTGTTAGTTCCGCTTTATAAAACCCTAGTGAGGCCACACCTGGAATACTGCAGCCAATTTTGGTCACCATATCGCAAAAAAGATGTTGAGAGTTTTGAAAAAAATTCAGAGAAGAGCAACTAAGATGATCCAAGGCCTGGAGACTAAAATGTATGAAGAACGGCTGCAAGACTTGGGTTTGGCTAGTCTAAAGAAAAGAAGAAATAGGGGTGACATGATAGCAGTCTTCCAGTATCTGAGGGGCTGCCACAAGGCAGAAGGGGGGGGGGTTATTCACCAGAGCACCAGAGGGCAGGAGAAGAAACAATGGTTGGAAACTGATCAAAGAGAAAAGCAACCTGGAACTAAGGAGAAACTTCCTGATAGTGAGGACAATCAACCAGTGGAACAGCTTGCCCCCAAAAATCGTGGGTGCTCCATCACTGGAGGTTTTTAAGAAGAGACTGGACAGTCACCTGCCTGGAATGGTGTAGGTTCTCCTGCTTGAGCAGGGGGTTGGACTAGAAGACCTCCAGGATCCCTTCCAGCTCTATTCTATTCTATTCTATTCTATTCTATTCTATTCCATTCCATTCCATTCCATTCTATTCTCTGTTCTATTCTATATTTTCTATTCTATTCCATATTTGCTATTCTGTTGTATTCTATTCTATTCTATTCTATTCTATTGTTTATTATGTGTATTATGTTTATTATGTTTATTATTATTAATCACACAATCTGCCAGATCTTGTTGTTATTATTATTTTGGTCGTGTTTACGCAGTGTATATTGGAGCTGGATACCCCCTGAGAACAGCGTACAATGAAGATCTCATCTTAACGTATTCATGTACATTTCAAGTGGCAATAACAACGTTATTATTCTATCCTCTTTTTCTACCCTCCAGAAGTTGGACAAGAAGCCGACAGCCACAACGTCCGGCGCGGCTGCTGTGCTGAAAAGCAACAAGGAGAACAGCCGCAAGTCCCCCCTGCCCAGCAAAGCTGCCGGGGGTCTCCTGGCCTGGGGGCGGAAGAGCAAGCGCAGCAAAAGCTGCAGCTCCGGGACCCTCCCCTTCGCGCTGGGGGATAACGCAGCGGGCCGCTGAGCCCCCACAGTTCTTGCCCAGCCCCATCGTCATCTCCAGACTGGAGAAGGGGATGGACATCTCACCTGGCAGATGTTCTGGGATCTCTTCAGACGAGACTCATTTGGGGACCAGCGTTGTATCACCTTGCTTTGTGGGTGGGGGGGGCGAGGGAGGGAGGGAAGGAGAGGAAAAAATGTGCCTTGGGAGAGAAATTAATTCTGCACCACTAAACTTCCTGACGACTTAAGACGAAGCTCTCGTCATTATGGGATGGCTGCCTCTTTTAAGACCAGGTAGCGGAGACCAGATACGGTGGGTGGCCGTCTTGCCTGGTCGGTGAATTTTTTATTATTATTATTATTATTTTTTCCTGGGCGTTCGTTGTTGGAGGTTGGGCTGGAGGGACTTTGAAACGGAAGTGGTTTCGAATCTTACCGGGATCTCCGGGGCAAGAATTTGGGAAGACCCTAGACCAGTGGTTCTCAACCTGTGGGTCGGGACCCCATTTGGGGTCGAACGACCATTTCACGGGGGTCGCCAAACCACGCAGTCCGCCATTTTTTCTCCCCTTTTCCTTCGCTGTGCTACTCCCTTTTATTCTATTGGCTTTCGAAAGCCAATAGAATAGACTCTCTTGAATAGAGGCTAATTCTATTGGCTTTCCAAAGCCAACAGGAATTGTCCAGGCTGTCTCTGCCCTGCTGAGCCCGCCAAAAGTCCCAGTCTGCAAACGGTGCTGCACCAGTTGAGTAGTCCTCGACTTACGACCAGTTGGGGGTCGCGGCATTAAAAAGGTTGAGAACCACTGCCCTAGAAAGCGTTCCCTATGGAGGAATAGCTGGGGAACGGGGTCCACCCAAGGCCCAGCTTGGCAAAATAGAGGGTGGGCTGGCCTGTCCTTGGGAAGAAGGGCACAGCTCTCTTCAGCCCAAATTGGGGGGGGGGGGGAAGAGGGGTTGCAGTCCCTAGTGAGGAGACAGATGCGAAAAGGCTTGTGGGAGAACAGGAAGTTAGGATATCAAACTGCCTCTGAAAGCTAGGAGGACAGCAGCAGTGGCTTGGTACCAAGAGGGTGGCCAACAGTAGAGGATGTTATGGGGGGAGGGAGTGGGTGAGGGCAGGCAGAACCACAAAGCTTCCCCCTTTTGGCTTCAAGACAAGGTGTGCAGGATCCACACCCAGGGAGAAGAGTAGAGTTAGGAAGACCGAAACGTTAAGGAGAACCTACTTGGTGGATGGTGCCACTTCCACCTGCTCCAGAGTTCCTCCCTTGATGCTCAGTCTCTTATTGAGGATGGAGGGGGACAATTATATTCCCCTCCTTTTTTGGGGGGGGGAGTCATCTAGGTCGAACGTTTTCAGAGTTCCAAACCAGGGCTGAACCCTAGTTTGTTGGTTTGTTTTAGGATGACGTATGCAGCTAGCGTGTAACCTTTCTCCAATCGGTGCTTAGATGGGGAGACGCCAGAGTTAACAGAGCTGGAAGGGGCCTTGGAGGTCTTCTAGTCCAGCCCCCTGCTCAAGCAGGAGACCCTTGCAGAATAACAGACTGGAAGGGATCTTGGAGGTCTTCTAGTCCAGCCCCCTGCTCAAGCAGGAGACCCTTGCAGAATAACGGAGCTGGAAGGGGCCTTGGAGGTCTTCTAGTCCAGCCCACTGCTCAAGCAGAAGACTTTATGCCATTCTGGATAAATGGCTGTCTGATCTCTTCTTAAAAACCTCCCATGTTGGAGCATCCACAAACCATCCCATTTCTGTTGATGGGTTGCGAGAAGAAGGTTCCTCTAGGACAAATGATGGGAAGACCATAATAATAATAATAATAAAGTTGGAAGGGATCTTGGAGGTCATCTAGTCCAACCTCTTGCTTAGGCAGGAAACCCTATACCATTTCAGACAAATGGCTGTTCAGTTTCTTCTTAAAAACTTCCAGTGTTGGAGCCTTCACCGCTTCTGGAGGCAGCTTGTTCCACTGGTCAATTGTTCTAACTGTCAGGAAGTTTCTCCTTAGTTCCAGGTTGCTTCTCTCCTTGATGAGTTTCCATCCGTTGCTTCTTGTCCTGCCTTCAGGCCCTTTGGAGAATAGCTTGACTGCCTCTTCTTTGCGGCAGCCCCTTTTCTAGAGCTGGGAATGGGCTTTTCTTCCCAGCTAGGCACCGACTGCTTTCTTCTGGGGACAGTTTGAAGCTGCTCTTGGGATGGTCCAATGGTTGCAGGACTTCCATTACCAGAACTGTAAGAATTTATCTGGCCCAACATGCTGGATACGGCGCTGCTTGGAAGACTGTGGACATGGGGACAATGTGACTGGTGATTGTGGGGCCACCAAGGCTTTCTTTGATGAACTGATCCATCGGAAAGCTGGTGGGCAGGGCGACCATCCTGAAGCTGCAAAACACGAGTGTTTGTGCCCCAAAGATGCTTTTTCAGGAGGCAACTGGACCTTCTTGTTTTTCCTTTGAAGATGTTTCACTTCTCATCCACAGAAGCTTCTTCAGCTCTGACTGGATGGTGGGGAATGGAAGGATTTATACTCCTTGCTGACTTTTTTCTTTCTTTCTTTCTCTTTCTTTCTTTCTTTCTTTCTTTCTTTCTTTCTTTCTTTCCTTTTTTCTTTCCTTCTTTTTCTTTTTCTTTCTCTTTCTTTTTTCTTCCTTCCTTTCTGTCTCTGTCTCTCTCTCCTATCCTTCTCCCTCTTTCCCTCCCATCTTTCCTTTTCATCCTTCTCCCAAAGATGCTTTTTCAAGAGGCAACTGGATTGTCTTGTTTATATTTGAAGACGTTTCGATTCTCCTCCAAAAAGCTTCTTCAGCTCTGAGTGGATGGTGGGAAAGGATTTATACTCCTTGCAGACAGCTGGTCATTTGCATCCTGTTAGAGAGTCGTTGAGGCCACTTGGGGGTTTGTAGTAGTAGCGCAAACGGGTTTATTCATAACCCATTTGTACTACTCAGGCGACCCTGGGGTCAAAGACAAACCTCCAAGTGGCCTCAACAACTCTCTAAAAGGATGCAAATGAATGAATAAAGAATGCAAATGAATGAATAAAGAATGCAAATGAATGAATAAAGAAGGAAAATGACCAACTGTCTGCAAGGAGTATAACTCCTTCCATTCCTCACCAACCAGTCAGAGCTGAAGAAGCTTCTCAAGTGAAAAGCAAAACGTCTCCAAAGGAAAAAACAAGGCAGTCCAGTTGCATCTTGAAAAAGCAGCTTTGGGAAAACCAGGACCTGGATGACGGAGAATCTCCATAGACATTTGGCTGACGGTAAGATTATGCAGGATCTTTCTTACTCAGGGGTCTTCAAACTGGGCCCTTTGATGACTTGTGGACTTCAACTCCCAGAATTCTTCAGCCAGGCACAAGTCATCAGAGGGCCAGGTTTGAAGGCCCCTGGTCTGGATCCCCAAGCCCGCAGTTTCATCAAAATGGCCGACTGAGGAATTCTGGGAGTTGAAGTCCACCAGTCATAAAAGGGCCAAGTTGGAAGACCCCTGGTCTGGATCCCCAAGCCCGCAGTTTCATCAAAATGGCCAACTGAGGAATTCTGGGAGTTGAAGTCCACCAGTCATAAAAGGGCCAAGTTTGAAGGCCCCTGGTCTGGATCCAAGCTCGCAGTTTCATCAAAATGGCCAACTGAGGCATTCTGGGAGTTGAAGTCTACAAGTCATCAAAGGGCCAAGTTTTAAAACTCCTGTTCTATCTGGACGTTTGAGAAGATTCCTTCTCCGTGGAAGCCATTGGCCGTGTGGTGTTTGAAGACCAGTTTCTGTGCTTTTTTGCAATTTTATTTAACAGCGACGGTGCTGCTTGGACTTGAGGATTGACTTTAGAAGTCCCTTCCAGTGCCGGATGTTAGTCTTGGGAAAAAGGTCTACAGCAACAACAAAAAAGTGTGCCTCAAGTGTACGCCATGTCTCTCTCTTGACACTCTCCATGCTAGAGTCGTGTGCTGCAGCTACCAAAAAAGCCAACACAGTGCTGGGCTGCATTAAAAGAGGGATCGAATCAAGATCAGGTGAAGTGTTAATACCACTTTACAACGCCTTGGTAAGGCCACACTTGGAATCCTGCATCCAGTTTTGGTCGCCACAATGTAAAAAAAGATGCTGAGACTTTGAAAAGAGTGCAGAGAAGAGCAACAGAGATGATTTGGACTGGAGGCTAAAATATATAAAGGACAGTTGCTGGAATTGGGAATGTCTAGTTTAATGAAGAGAAGGACGAGGGAAGACATGATAGCAATGTTCCAATGTAGCTTTAGGAAAACTAGAGACATTGAGCTAAATGAACTTGTGAAGGAAACAATAAAAGGAATGCAAAGTTTTGGCCTGCCATTGCTCAGCTCAACAGACTGATTCAACCAGTTTCAGACTGTTATTTTCCTGGTTTCTCCCAGGCATCATTTTACAGTATATAATCTATTTCTCATAAAAGGAGTATTTGCCTTGCCTTCGGTGGAAAGCTAGATAGAATGCAAGGTTTAGGAGCCATGAGGGTATAAAAAAACACCCTGAATGTGTTAATTAATTTAATGTGGGTTAAATGAGAGGCAGAAGGGACTGTATAAAGACTCAAGAGAGAAATTACAATAAGATCGTAACTATAATTTGCAAAGGTCAAGAAGTCACTCCTATGTTTCTTAAATTGGAGGGTTTTTTTCTCTCTTTTTAATTGCTTGCACTTTTTCTTTCCTCTTTCCTGTTTTCTTTTGATTTGGCTTCTATTCTACGGGGAAAAAAATCTTCATAAAACATAAACTAAAGAACAACAATTGAATCCTGTTTGCTGGAGTGGGTGGTCAAGGCTATTTTTCCACCAGCTGCCTCTGACTGATAAAACACTCGAATTATCACTGTAACTGAGCCCAGAATTAATGTCATCAATCATTACAGTCATTAGGCAGGTCACCCACCTGATTTTACAGGATTGTTTGCAAGCATTAAACAAACGCAGCAGTCCTTAAGTCAATCCATTTTACCCATGGGCTTTTTTTTTTTTTTTGCCAGAAATTGGAAGCAAACACTGGAAACTGTCAAAAGACCTCAAAAATCACTTTTTTGGCTGCTGTTGCACATTGCTGGCTCATAGTGAAGTGATTGGTACATTAGGCATGGATGCACACGCATAAGTGCACTGGGGAAAAAATAACAGTTGGCTTTAAAATAAAAGCTGCATTAACAGAAGGATTTGAGCAAGATCGCGTGAGGTACTAATACCACTTTATAAAGCCTTAGTAAGGCCACACTTGGAATAACTGCATCCAGTTTTGGTCTCCACTCAGATGTTGAGACTCTAGAACAGCGGTTCTCAACCTGTGGGTCGGGACCCCATTTGAGGTCGAATGACCATTTCACGGGGGTCGCCAAACAATGCAGTCCGCCATTTTTTCCCCCTTTTCCTTAGCTGTGCTACTCCCTCTTATTCTATTGGCTTTTGAAAGCCAGTAGAATAGACTCTCTTGAATAGAGTCTAATTCTATTGGCTTTCAAAAGCCAATAGGAATTGTCCAGGCTGTCTCTGCCCTGCTGAGCCCGCCAAAAGTCCCATTCTGCAAACAGTGCTGCACCAGTTTAGTCCTCGACTTACGACCGGTTGAGTAGTCCTCAACTTACGACCGGTCACGGCATTAAAAAGGTTGAGAACCACTGCTCTGGTGCAGAGAAGAGCAACAAAGATGATCAGGAGAACGGAGGCTAAAACATATAAGGAACAGTTGCTGGAATTGGGTATGTCTAGTTTAATGAAGAGAAGAACCAGGGGAGATGTGATAGCCGTCTTCCAATATTTGAGGGTCTGTCACAGAGAGGACGGGGTCCACCGATTTTCCAAAGCACCCGAAGGCCAGACAAGGAATAACAGATGGAAGCTGATCAAGGAGCGATTCAACCTGGAAATAAACTTCCTGACAGTGAGGACAATCAACCAATGGAACAGGAGTTGCCTTCAGAAGTTGTGGGAGCTTCATCACTGGAGACTTTCAAGAAGAGACTGGACCGCCTTCTGTCAGAAATGGAGTAGGGTCTCCTGCTTGTGTGGGGGGTTGGACTAGATGACCCACAAGGTCCCTTCCAACTCTGTTATTCTAATTCTAAAAGCAAACCATGTGGGCTGGACAGGGACAGCCAAAGGGCCAGATTGTAGTCCTTTGGCTTGGAAAAAAAAAGAGGGGGGTCACTGGTGCCATTTCCTACCCAAACCCAAATAAAACCACCCCAGGGGATCGGCCGGGATGTCCCCATTCCGAAGACCACTTGGCCTTCCTCGAATGACAAGGAATAAGGATCAGGCTGTAGGTCTCCATGGAAAGGAACGAGCTGAGTGATAGTAAGGTACTGGGGGTAGCTGAGTTCTGTGTCAGTACAAGCCCTTCCCTGCCCACCAGAAGCAAGATCTGGGATCTCAAAACAGCTTACTCTAAAGTAGTAGGAAAAAAGAGGTCTTACAATATAGCTTAGGACAGAGGTCTTCAAGCTTGGCCCTTTTATGACTTGTGGACTTCAACTCCCAGAATTAGCCAGCCAGCGTGCCTGGCTGAGGAATTCTGGGAGTTGAAGTCCACAAGTCATAAAAGGGCCGAGTTTGAAGACCCCTGTCTTAAAGCATCCTGGCTGAGGAATTCTGGGAGTTGAAGTCCCCAAGTCATCAAAGGGCCAAGTTGGAAGACTGTCTTACAGCATCCTGGCTGAGGAATTCTGGGAGTTGAAGTCCACAAGTCATCAAAGGGCCCCCGACATTCCTAGACTGTCCCACTGAAGTGCACTCTTCTCGTGGAAGAAACATGATGGCCTAGCCTTGTTCTGCTTCCGGTGATGTGGCTGGCAAGTAGTGACATTCTGAGTGTGTCTCAACCTTAGCAAACTGAAGAAGCGTGCCCCAAAGCTGCTTTTCCAAGAGGCAACAGGACTTTATTTTTCCTTGGTTTCGTTTCTCATCCAAGAAGCTTCTTCAGTTCTGACTAAATGGTGGAGAATGGAAGGATGTATTTGCCTTGCAGTCATCTGGTCATTAGTACTCTTTCTGAGAATTATTAAGGCCTTTTGGAGCCTTATCTGTGCCCTCGGGGTCACCCAAACAGCGCAAATGGATGGGGAACCTTCTTGGAACTGCTGATTGTGTTGTACACTGGAGATGGGCGGTGTCATATCCCTCCCCGTTGAGAGAGGGCTCTTCAGTCTTAATGTAGATGGCCTCTATTGACCTCTCTTTCAAACCAGCGGTCCTCTCTGTCCAAGTTGTAGACTTTGCGGTCTTCAAAAGAAGGTCTTTCAAACGCAGGTGGACTGCTGGATTTCATCCTGATGGGTTTGTTCTCCTGTGTTGTGCCAGGTGTTTGTGAAGTGGCCATTTTGTTTCCCCAAGGTTCAGATTTGCAAACGTCTCACTGCGTCGTGCCGCATATATAACATGGTTTGAAGATGGGTGGATTTCAACTGCTGGAGCTCTCCAGCCAGCATTCACACATCTTCAGGTTGCTAAGGTTGAGGCACGCTCAGACTCTTAAAGCAGGGTAAGGGACGTAAAGTGCTTGGTGGACTTCCTTGATGTGTGTGTGTGTGTGTGTGTGTGTGTGTGTGTGTGTGTGTGTGTGTGTGTGTGTGTGTGTGTGTGTGTGTGTGTGTGTGTGTGTGTGTGTGTGTGTGTGTGTCCTTCATTTGCCTACCGTAGGCCATTCAACCGTCTAAAAATCAAAATCCCACCAAATGTGGCAGCACATTTTTTTTCTTTTTCGGAAAGAAGACCAGACCTGTTAGGAGACAAGAGTCTGCGTGTAACCCTTTAATCGTCATCAGAAAGCTTCATTCCCAAGAGCAGGAATAAATATATTTCTGGAGGGGTTCAGGTGGGGTGGGGGGAAGAGGCAAAAGGTTGGAAAGCAACAACCGAATAAATAAGGAAAAAAATGAGCATTCTTCTCACGCACAAATAAAGGAAGGTTTGGCATGAATATTTACAACTCGGAACTCCGTTCTGTGGTTAGCCAACAGCTTGCAGCGGTTTTCCCGCGATACCTTTGTAACCGCTTGGGACTGAATCCATATTTTTCCCCCCCACACCCCAATTCAGCTGGGTTGGGACTGCAATTCCCATACTCCCCAGCGAGGATAGTTGGATTTGCAGTCCTAACGCTGCTGGAGGTGGATACCAGATTGGGAAAAATCTTTTATGATGAAGTGTTTCTCAACCTTGGCTGTTTTAAGACGGGTGGATTTCAACTCTCAGAATTCTCCCATCTTAAAAGCGAGCAAAGTCAAGAGACACTGCTCTATATAATAAATTCTCTCCAGAAGGACAGAAATTTTTGTTCCTGTTGTTAAAGACGAGGTTAGGCTCCCTTCATCCGCAATCAGATTGGCTTGTGTCTACCCTGCAAATTCCCCCCCAAAATTCATAGCCCTGACACAAACGGCTGTTTGTCCAGCATCATTCTGCTCGATCGATCTAACCCCCCCCCAAAAGCCCCACTTAGATTCCCAAGCAGCTGGCTTTTTTTTTTTAAGGCAGTTTTCCTTCCTGGTTACCTAAAAAAAAAAAAAAAAAAGGCAGCTTGGGCCCCGAGACTTTCTAGGTTGATCGTGCAAAGTCGAAGATCGTGAGAAAAAAGAAAAGAGCCCAGACTGGGATCAAACGCTCTTTCGGTGTTTCTCACCCAAATAAAAGTAGGGATCCTCCACAGTGGTGGGATTCAGCCAGTTCGCACCAGAACCGGTAGCTTAATCTTTCGTTGCCCAGGCCCAGAACGGACTTCCGGAAGCGGCATCCATGCAGAGAACCGGTTGTTCGCCAATTTGAACCCCACCACTGATCCTCCAGCCAAAAATGATCTACGGGGAACCTGAGCTGCTAAGGCTGGGAAAGAGCTTCTGGAGTTGATTGGATTCTTTTGAGTATGATCCCGGCTGGAAGACTGGTGGCTCCGATGAAGTGGGCGCGTCCATGTGGCTGTGGCCAATTGTCCTCGCTGAACTATTCTACGTGGTCCCTTTCCGGTCTTACGGGAGGAGCCATCTTTGTTTGACTTTGAATAAATGTGTCCCTTAGAGAGAACAGAGATTGGCCTCTTTGCCCACATCGGGTCTGATCCATTTGGAGATCCCTCTGGATTCCGGTTTGTTTGGGGTGGAGAGCCCCAACGTGGATTGCACCGAATCTTGCATTCCGGCCAATCAGCCTGGCCTTGTGCTGGACTGGTCCCACGCTTCCTAGTCTTATGTGTTGACTTCTGACGGTTGTGTCATTCTCTACCGCCCGTGTTTGGTGGGGAAACAACGAACAAGGTGGCTATGTAGCTCCTTCAGGCTTTATCCTGCACCAGGATGTGACTTAGGAGTAAATGCTCTGCACTGGGAATAATCTCAAGATAAGCGAGTTTGAGAGATGGGATGTTTTCTTTCTTTCTTTCTTTCTTTCTTTCTTTCTTTCTTTCTTTCTTTCTTTCTTTCTTTCTCTTTTTCTTTCTTTCTTTCTTTCTTTCTTTCTTTCTTTCTTTCTTTCTTTCTTTCTTTCTTTCTTTC
Organism: Crotalus helleri; assembly: GCA_024509115.1. Taxonomy (NCBI): domain Eukaryota; kingdom Metazoa; phylum Chordata; class Lepidosauria; order Squamata; family Viperidae; genus Crotalus; species Crotalus helleri. The sequence continues at coordinate 4,640,844 of JAKSXO010000035.1, read as the reverse complement.
TTTCTTTCTTTCTTTCTTTCTTTCTTTCTAGAAGCAAGTTGCAGGTAATAAAAGGCACTTTCTCTGGAAATCCCAAGCCCCTCCAAGCACTGCTTAGCACCCAAGGGTGAATGGGACCCTCCTTCTCCAGTTGGCCAGGAGCAGCTGATAATCCCTCGGAGCACACTTGCATCATTCTCGAGAAGCACTGAAAGAGGCTAGAAACCACGGCCGCCGCCGTGAGTCAGGTGTAGCACAGCAGAGTTGTGGACAACACCGTTCCAAGGAGTGGGCTTGCCCTGGTTTGCTTCACTACAACAGCTTATCTAACCCAACAGGCCATCATCCTGGTTTTTGCTCACGTGGAGAGAGAGGGCCTTAGAGCTGATATGGGTCTGAAATACTGTAGGACAGGGGTCCTCAACCGTGGCAACTTTAAGACTTGTGGACTTCAACTCCCAGAATTCTGGGAGTTGAAGTCCACAAGTCTTAAAGTTGCCACGGTTGAGGACCTCTGCTGTAGGATACAGGAGGGTGAGAGAGAGGTGGTGGGACAGAAGTCCTGCAGTGTTATCCGAACTTATTACCCCTTGTAGGCCAGACTCATGGTTAGAGTCCAAGATGTTCTCCATCAACTGTCCCATCCAGGACCACCCAGTTTCTCGTACACGATGCCTCTCTTCCTGGTTCTCTACACACACGTGCATGGACGCGAGAGAGAAAATGTTCCCGTTCCTGGACCTAGGGGAGGGAACCTACGTTCCTACAATCCCAGAGACATCTCCCCAATGCTGGGAAGGGATGGAAGGAGAAGCAAAAGCCAACTTGTTTCCACTTTCTGGTTTTTCTTTCGTTTCAGGAGGCTGAGAGTTTGTGCTTTGGTCCTCGGAAAGAAATCGGACTTCAACAGGGGACCTTGAGAAACGAGAGGTGGAAGGGCGAGGCTCACACCTGTTGAAGCAAGCCTGGGCAAGGAGCCCATACCCACCTCCTCCCACGTTGCCTGGAGAAAGCATTTCGTAGCTGTTGCCTTCCACCCCACAATCCCTACCTCTAAATGCCTAAATGAAGGATGTGCAAGATGGGGACGACCATTCTGGACAGAGAACCTTTTATTTTCATCACTACTGCTGGCCTCCTCCCATTTCTGACCTAGGGAACAGCACTTAGGACTTCCTTGGGGGGGGGGAATCTGGAAACCTGGTGGAGAATGCCCCAGATCCAGCCAAAGTCTTATCTCACTTAAGGTGCTGTGAGGAATTGGTTGTGGACAGCTTCTTCCTTCCAAAGCACCGAGTGCAGGAATGGGTGTTGAGATGAGGTTGGGCGGGAATGGGGGGCAACTCCAGCGTTGGGGGGCACCCCACTTCTTCTCCCCACCGCTCAACTGGGGAGCTGCGAGGGTCAAGGAGGGCCTGGCCACCTTTGCACACGTACATACACACCCCTCCCTTAGGGAGGAGAGGGGTAAAGATAACGCGCCGCTTCTGTATCGCGGGGTTCAAAACTCTGCCCGTCCTTATCCTGCTTCTGTTTCCAGGGTGGCATCCCCAGGCCTTTTGTGAGAGTACTGAGATGTAGAGATGGGGGGGGAGTGCGTGGCTTGCTCCCCCCCCCTTTTGGCAGTGACTGTGCTGCAACAAGGAAGGAAAAAGGGGCTTTTTTTTTCTTCCCCAAATCTTAAAAAGCGGTGTTTGAGCCTCGCCAACCAGCTGGTCCATGCCTTGCAGAGTGCCACCCCCTCCCCACAGAGGTCTCAATGGTCAATCTGATGGCACCTTCCTCCCCCCACCCCTTCCACAGAAGCAGTCCTGGGAGCCCATCTGCTTTCCCCGCAACGCCAGCCTTCGCGGACTGCATCCTCTCCCCGCTCGTTCCCTTACACCCTTTCGGTTGCCATCTTGGACCTTCGGCCCCCACCACCACCGCCGCCACCACCATCGACCCATTCAAACATTCCCTCGGCTGCCCGAACCAGGTAGTGAGCCCCCGTTTCCGTAAGACAAGACTTAATTTTGGGGAAGGGGGGGGGTTGAACGGGCTTCTGCCCCTTTCTACCGGGGTCGGCAGTTTCTCCCCGAACGGTGTCGGATTGTCCGTTTACGTAGACTTTCCGGATGGACGTCCTGGCCGGGAGGTGTCCGCAAAGGGGAACGGCTAAGAGGCAGCCTCGTTTTGTCCACAGCACAGCCTCCTCCATCCCACCCCGCCCCTCCAAGGATTTCCTGGGCAATGTCAGGTGCCCGCGTTGGCATTAGCCAAGATTGGCAAAGTCAGTGGGCCCGCAGCGTTCCCTTCAGGTGTTTAAACCAGGTGGCACCTCCTTGCTGCCGTTGAAACTTTGGGAGACGGGAAAAGATCCGGGGTGAGGGGTGTCCGACTGCGGTTCGATCCGGTGGGCACAGGGGCTATAGCACGCCCTCCATGAAGCCTGTGTCCAGGTGCTGGATGAGTACCCGGATGAAGGACATTTCTTTGCGGGTGTTTTCAAAAATAATCCGTGGGTCGTCCGACTGGCAGCGTAGGCAGTTGGGGGCCATCACCATGGCGAGGTTGTTGACGTCCATCTTGGTGATGGCCACGTTGCCCGGCTGCACAAACACCTGGCGAGGGGGAAGAAGGGAAGAGGTGTGGGTTACTCTGTAGGGCACAGCACGCAGCTGATAAAACTCGATATATTACGAAAAGCCTTGTACTCGCAAGCTTTAACTGGACAAATCGGTGCACCGTAGAGCAACGGAATCAGAATAGAGCTGGAAGAGACCTTGGAGGTCTTCTAGTCCAGCCTCCTGCTCAAGCAGGAGATTCTATACCAGTGGTTCTCAACCTTTTTAATGCCGTGACCCCCAACCGGTCGTAAGTCGAGGACTACTCAACTGGTGCAGCACCGTTTGCAGAATGGGACTTTTGGCGGGCTCAGCAGGGCAGAGACAGCCTAGACAATTCCTATTGGCTTTGGAAAGCCAATAGAATTAGACTCTATTCAAGAGAATCTATTCTATTGGCTTTCAAAAGCCAAGAGAATAAAAGGGAGTGGCACAGCTAAGGAAAAGGGGAAAAAAATGGCGGACTGCGTTGTTTGGCGACCCCCGTGAAATGGTCATTCGACCCCAAATGGGGTCCTGACCCACAGGTTGAGAACCGCTGGTCTATACCGTTTCAGACAACTGCTGTCCAGTCTCTTCTTAAAAGCCTCCAGTGATGGAGCCCCCACAACTTCTGGTGGCAAGCTGTTACACTGGTTAATTGTCCTGACTGTTAACGAAGTTTCTCCTTAATTCCAGGTTGCTTCTCTCCTTGATTAGTTTCCATCTGTTGTTTCTTGCCCAGCCTTCAGGCGCTTTGGAGAAGAGGTTGACCCCCTTTTCTGTGTGGCAGCCCCTCAAAACAGTTTTTGAACCACGTTACTCCCAAATGGATACAGAATGCATCCAAAATCCAGGTAGCCTATGAATTCCCATGTAACTGAAATTTGGCAGCACTTTATGACATTAACATGGTCATAAAACAGTTTTATGACATAACATAAAACGCCTTGAAGCATTTCCTGTGCTGATGTTTGACTGTGCTATGCAGTTCAAGGTGAGCTGTTTTCAAGGCAAATACATTTCTGAACATATCCCAACTTTTCCAGGGAAGGAAAAGGCATTAGAAACTCTGTTGATATTCCACACCAGTGGTTCTCAACCTTTTTGATGCCGCGACCCCCCAACCGGTCGTAAGTTGAGGACTACTCAAACGGTCGTAAGTCGAGGACTACTCAACTGGTGCAGCACCGTTTGCAGAATGGGACTTTTGGCGGGCTCAGCAGGGCAGAGACAGCCTGGATAATTCCTATTGGCTTTTGAAAGCCAATAGAATTAGACTCTATTCAAGAGAGTCTATTCTATTGGCTTTCAGAAGCCAATAGAATAAAAGGGAGTAGCACAGCTAAGGAAAAGGGGGAAAAAATGGCAGACTGCGTTGTTTGGCGACCCCCGTGAAATGGTCGTTCGACCCCAAATGGGGTCCCGACCCACAGGTTGAGAACCACTGTTCTACAACAAAGGCATGACAAGTTGGAGAAAATTTGAACTTTGTTTAATGAATATGAATGAATTAAGGTTTGATATTATTTTGTTATTTTAAGGAGGTGGATGGACTTTGGGATTACATATATATATAGGGCTGGTCAATATTTTATTGCTATTAAGATATCTATTGTGTAATGGAAGAAGAAATAAATAAGTCTGGTGATAAAATGAGGGATGTGAGAGATTAAGAATTAGAATTGATAATTTTTTGTTTTAAATTTAAACTATTGTAATTGTAAACTGATAAAGTTATAATACAGGTTTAATAGCGATAGAACTTTAAAATAGAAATGGAATATTTAAATGTATTGTGTTAACTGAGGGGAATAGAGAGAGGATAGTGAAATTTATTGAGTTGTGTTGTTTATATATATTTTTACTTTTGAGTGTTTTGACCACCCAACCATCAAGGTGGTCCTGAGTACTTTTTGCTTAAGAATTTAAAAAAACCAATAAAATGTCTTTTTTTTTAAAAAAAAAGAAACTCTGTCGATATTCTGCCTTAGTTATGAAGCAACCTGGAACTAAGGAGAAACTTCCTAACAGTGAGGACAATCAACCAGTGGAACAGCTGGCCACCAGAAACCGTGGGCGCTCCATCACTGGAGATTTTGAAGAAGAAGCTAGACGGTCACTTGTCTGAAATGGTATAGGTTCTCCTACTTGAGCAGGGGGCTGGACTAGAAGACCTCCAAGGTCCCTTCCCACTATATTATTCTGCCCTTTTCCATCGTCATCGTCACCAAAAGCCCTGGTTGGCGCAGTGGTTAGAATGCATTACTGCAGGCTAACTCTGCTGACTGCCGGGTGCCAGCAGTTCGATTCTCACCGGCTCAAGATTGACTCAGCCTTCGGAAGTGTGGAAAAATGAGGACCCAGATTGTTGGGGAGGCAAGGGACTGACTCTGTAAACCGCTTAGAGAGGGCTGCAAAAGCACTGTGAAGCGGGATATAAGTCTAAGGACTATTGCTTGGAAGGAAGGAAGGAAGGAAGGAAGGAAGGAAGGAAGGAAGGAAGGAAGGAAGGAAGGAAGGAAGGAAGGAAGGAAGGAAGGAAGGAAGGAAGGAAGGAAGATGAGAGACAAGGAAGGAAAATGAAGAGAAGGAAGGAAGCAGTGATGATGCACAGGAGTTCAATCTTGATGAGGTTCAAGATCTGACTCAGCCTTCCATCCTTCCGAGGTCAGTAAAATGAGGATCCAGATTGTTGGGGGTCCATAGGCTGACACTGTAAACCGCTTAGAGAGGGCTGTCAAGCACTGTGAAGCGGTATATAAGTCTAAGTGTTGTTGCTTGGGAAGGAAGGAAGGAAGATGAGAAGGAAGGAAGGAAGGAAGGAAGGAAGGAAGGAAGGAAGGAAGGAAGGAAGGAGGAAGGAAAGGAAGGAAGGCAGGAAGGAAGGAAAGGAAGGAAGAAAGGAAGGAAGGCAGGCAGGAAGGAAAGAAGGAAAGGGAAGAAAGAAAGAAGGAAGGAAGGAAAGAAGGAAAGAAGGGAAGGAAAGAAAGAAGGAAGGAAGGAAGGAAGGAAAGAAGGAAGGAAGGAAGGAAGGAAGGAAGGAAAGAAGGAAGGAAGGAAGGAAAGAAGGAAGGAAGGAAGATGAGAAGGAAGGAAGGAAGGAAAAATAAGTAAACAAAGAAGGAAGGAAGGAAGATGAGAAGGAAGGAAGGAAGGAAGATGAGAAGGAAGGAAGGAAGGAAGGAAGGAAAGAAGGAAGATGAGAAGGAAGGAAGGAAGATGAGAAGGAAGGAAGGAAGGAAAATGAAGAGAAGGAAGGAAGGAAGCCGTGGTGGTACACAGGAGTTCAATCTTGACAAAGTTCAAGATCGACTCAGCCTTCCATCCTTCCGAGGTTAGTAAAATAGAGACCCAGATTGTTGGAGACAAATAGGCTGACTTTGTAAACCCCTTAGAGAGGGCTGTAAAGCTCTGTGAAGATGGATATTAGTCTGAGTGCTATTGCGAAGGAAGGATGGATGGATGGATAGGGAAGGGAAGGGAAGGAAAGAGAAGGGAAGGGAAGGGAGGAAGGAAGGAAGGAAGGAAGGAAGGAAGGAAGGAAGGAAGGAAGGAAGGAAAGAAGGAAGGAAATGAGAAGGAAGTCGTGGTGGTGCACAGGAATTCAATTCTGATGAAGTTCAAGGTTGACTCAGCCTTCCATCCTTCCGAGGTCGGTAAAATGAGGACTCAGATTGTTGGAGACAAATAGGCTGACTCTGTAAACTGCTTAGAGAGGGCTGTAAAGCTCTGTACAGACGTATATATGTCTGAGTGCTATTGCATGAGAAGGAAGAAAGGAAGAGAGGGATGGAGGGAGGGAGAAAGGGAAACGAGAAGAAGAAGATGAGAGAGAAGGAAGGAAAATGAAGAGAAGGAAGGAAGGAAGCCGTGGTGGTGCACAGAAGTTCAATCTTGACGAGGTTCAAGATCGACTCAGCCTTCCGTCCTTCCGAGGTCGGTAAAATGAGGACTCAGATTGTTGGAGACAAATAGGCTGACTCTGTAAACCGCTTAGAGAGGGCTGTCAAGCATTGTCAAGCAGTATATAAGTCTCAGTGCTATTGCTATCATCAATGGCATAAAGCCTTTTGCTTGAGCAGGGGATTGGACTAGACTAGAGGACCTCCAAGGTCCAACTGATTATTCCCCACTTTACATCCCGTCTTTTTCAAGGCATCTTTCATACTTCTTGGAGAACTCTGCATGCTTCAGCCTCATACGACTGTGTAGGTCAGTGGTTCTCAACCGGTGGGTCGGGACCCCATTTGGGGTCGAACGACCATTTCACGGGGGTCGCCAAACAACGCAGTCCGCCATTTTTCCCCCCTTTTCCTTAGCTGTGCTACTCCCTTTTATTCTATTGGCTTTTGAAAGCCAATAGAATAAACTCTCTTGAATAGAGTCTAATTCTATTGGCTTTCAAAAGCCAATAGGAATTGTCCAGGCTGTCTCTGCCCTGCTGAGCCTGCCAAAAGTCCCATTCTGCCAACGGTGCTGCACCAGTTGAGTAGTCCTCGACTTACGACAGGTTGAGTAGTCCTCGACTTACGACCGGTTGGGGGGGGGGCGTGGCATTAAAAAGGTTGAGAACCACTGGTGTAGGTGGAGAAAGCCAGACCAACCCCATCCCTCTAGGCACGACGGGTTTGCAGGAGGCACGTTTGGGATCACGCTTAGGTTCCAGGTGTGCGTTCTCAGCCCAGGTGTGGTCAAGGGGACACGCCCCCACCCTCCGCACGCTGGACTCTTGGCACTGCCTTACCTGGAGGAAGCGGATGAGGTAGCAAAGCACCATCTTGTTGATCCTCGGCAGGGAGTGGATGACGGCGATGGCAGCTTCAGGATTCTCGTAGTGGGTGATGCACTGTTCGTAAAAATCGTGCGGGATCAGGGGCTCCTCAAGTTCACGATACCAGAGCTTCAGCAAGGAGGCTGCAAGGAGAAAAGTCAGGAGTCAGAAAGGTCCCAGGAGAATAAACCAGAAACTTTCCTTCTGGGTCTAATGCAGTGGTTCTCAACCTTTTTAATGCCACGATCCCCAACCGGTCATAAGTCGAGGACTACTCAACTGGTCGTAAGTCGAGGACTACTCAACTGGTGCAGCACCGTTTGCAGACTGGGACTTTTGGCGGGCTCAGCAGGGCAGAGACAGCCTGGACAATTCCTATTGGCTTTTGAAAGCCAATAGAATTAGACTCTATTCAAGATAGTCTATTCTATTGGCTTTCAAAAGCCAATAGAATAAAAGGGAGTAGCACAGCTAAGGAAAAGGGGGAAAAAAATGGTGGACTGCATTGTTTGGCGACCCCCGTGAAATGGTCGTTCGACCCCAAATGGGATCCCGACCCACAAGTTGAGAACCGCTGGTCTAATGGGAAAAAGACTTCGGGGGGGGGGAATAATTTAAAACTCTGATTTTATATATTCCAAGTGTGCCCTTACCAAGGCATTGTAAAGTGGAAGTATTAATACCACTTTACAAGGCCTTGGTAAGGCCACACTTGGAATACTGCGTCCAGTTTTGGTTACCACGATGTAAAAAAGATGTTGAGACTAGAAAGAGTGCAGAGAAGAGCAACAAAGATGATTAGGGGACTGGAGGCTAAAACATACAAGGAACGGCTGCTGGAATTGGGTATGTCTAGTTTAACGAAGAGAAGGACAAGGGGGGACATGATAGCTGTGTTCCAGTATCTCAGGGGCTGCCCCATAGAAGAGGGAGTCAAGCTGTTCTCCAAAGCCCCTGAAGGCAGGAAAAGAAGCAACGGGTGGAAACTAATCAAGGAGAAACTAAGGAGAAACTTCCTGACAGTGAGTACAATTAATCAGTGGAACAGCCTACCTCCAGAAGCAGTGAATGCTCCAATACTGGAAGTTTTTAAGAAGAGACTGGACAACCGTTTGTCTGAAATGGTATAGGGTTTCCTGCCTGAGCAGGGGGTTGGACTAGAAGACCTCCAAGGTCCCTTCCAACTTTATTATTATCATTATTATCATTATTATCATTATCATCATTATCATTATTATTATTATATGTCAACGGCAGCAAGACTGCTCTGAGCACAAAAAGGGAAGGCTGTTTTGATTCCCACCCTGGACAAAAGGCTACGAAAGCTGACGGAATTGGCAGAGAGGGCTAAACGGAGAGTTTTGATACAAAATATATCAGTGCTTTTTGTTTCTGCTTGGAAACCGCTTCTGGACTTTGTGCTCGGGGTGGGGGGAAAAAAAGAATACTTTGATTTTGGGTTTTATGGGTCAGATTGATTGGTCGATATGGAAATGGCTAGTTCATAGTGCTATGTAGAGTTGAGGTTGGTTGTTAATGCCTTCTTTTACTGGAACAGAGGGAGTCGGACGTCAATGCCATTTTTTTTCTTTTTCCCTGCTTTTTCCACACTTCTCTTTTTCCCCTTTCCCTTTCTTTTGTTCCCTATTATTTGCTTTTGTGTTTTTGTATTTTATAAGTGAATAAAATAAAAACATTTATATATATATATATATACAAGCATACAGATAGATAGATAGATAGATAGATAGACAGACAGACAAACACACACACACACAAAAATACCATATATGTGTGTGTGTTAAAGTGTAAATGGGTACAATGAGATAGATAGATAGATGGATGGATGGATGGATGGATGGATGGATGGATGGATGGATGGATGGATGAACGGACAGACGGACAAACACACACAAAAATACTATATATGTGTGTATATATGTGTGTGTATTAAAGTGTAAATGGGTACAATGAGATAGATAGATAGATAGATAGATAGATAGATAGATAGATAGATAGATAGATAGATAGATAGATAGATAGATAGATAGATAGATAGATAGATGGATGGATGGATGGATGGATGGATGGATGGATGGATGGATGGATGGATGGATGGACGGACGGACAAACACACACACACACAAAATACTATATATGTGTGTATATATGTGTGTGTATTAAAGTGTAAATGGGTACAATGAGATAGATAGATAGATAGATAGATAGATAGATAGATAGATAGATAGATAGATAGATAGATAGATGGATGGATGGATGGATGGATGGATGGATGGATGGATGGATGGACGGACGGACAAACACACACAGACACAAAATACTATATATGTGTGTATATATGTGTGTGTATTAAAGTGTAAATGGGTACAATGAGATAGACAGACAGACAGATAGATAGACAGACAGACAGACACACATGAACACACACACGTATTTTATATACTTTGCTATATGTGTGTGTGTGTTAAAATGTACAATGGGTACAATTAAAAATGTAGATAGATAGATAGATAGATAGATAGATAGATAGATAGATAGACAGACAGACAGACAGACAGACAGACAGACAGACAGACAGACAGGCACACACACACACACAAAAATACTATATGTGTGTGTGTATTAAAGTGTAAATGGGCACAATGAGATAGATAGATAGATAGATAGATAGATAGATAGATAGATAGATAGATAGATAGATAGATAGATAGATAGATAGATAGATAGATAGATCCAATTTTACGTGGGAGAAAACCCGAATAACCAAAGACCTAGATAGATAGATAGATAGATAGATAGATAGATAAACATACACACACAAACACACAAAAATACTATATATGTGTATGTGTGTATTAACGTGTTAATGGGCACAATGAGATAGGTAGGTAGGTAGGTAGGTAGGTAGATATAGAGACAGACAGACACATATGGATAAATGGATGGATGGATGGATGGACGGGCGGACGGGCGGACAGACAGACAGATATTCTGGTTCATTTCTGTTTAATTTGAGTTCATTGTAACCATGGAGACCATGGATTGAGTGAACTCTTTAAGTCAGTACAGACAGTCCTTGACTTACGGCCAAGTTGAGCCCAAAATTCCTATTGTTAAGCCCCGTTGCAGCATCCCCAAGGATCACGTGATCCAAATCTGGGCGCTTGGCAACTGACTCATAGTTATGACGGTCGCAGCGTCCCCAGGGTCATGGGATCAAAATCCGGGCCCTTGACAACCGGCTCGTATTTATGACGGTTGCGACCTTTTGACCAAGCCAAGTCAATGGGGGGATCCAGGTTCAGTGTGACTAATTCAACCACTACAGCGATTCGCTTAATGACCGTGGCAAGGGAGGTCATAAAACGGGGCAAAACTCACTTAAAGACCGTCTGTTGAGCCTGGGCTCAATTCTGGTCGTTAAGTCGAGCAATTACCTGCGTCGGGGAAAAAAAAATACATATTAACCAATATTTCCCGCCCGTATTACCCGCAGGGTGTATATTCAGTCGGTTTAGGAATTAAATAAGAGGGCCGTGCCTTTTCCTGTATCTTTTAGCTACCCAGTTTATAAGCCAAAAAGGGGTGGGGGGGTGGGAAATTGTTCCTCTTATTTAAGGGAGTCAACCTCCCCCCCCAAAAAAACAACGGCTTCTCCATCACTGCCCCAGGGGCAGATCCTGCTGGAGGAGGAGAAAGACCAACAAGTCCTACAGAGAATGTCCTTCCACGGCGGTCACCCTCACCGGGAACGTGGGGGTCTTCTAAGCCGGTGGGAATTTTCCACTGATCCACCTGCAGTTTGAGGGCGTTGACTTCGTCAATGTCTCCAGGAACTCTGTGGAAGAGAAGAAAGGAATTCCTCAGAGAAATGAAGACACGTCGGGCCAAGGTCTCACTTCTCCTAGCCAGGAAGACACCCCGGCCGGTCTTCTTCACACACCCTGCGTCCCCCCCCCCCTGTGTCTGTGCTATTCTCCAAAGCACCTGAAGGCAGGACAAGAAGCAACGTATGGAAACTCATCAAGGAGAGAAGCAATCTAGAACTAAGGAGAAACTTCCTGACAGTTAGAACAATTAACCAGTGGAACCACCTGCCTCCAGAAGCGGTGAATGCTCCAACACTGGTCATTTTTAAGAAGAGACTGGACAGCCATTTGTCTGAAATGGTATAGGGTTTCCTGCCTGAGCAGAGGGTTGGACTAGATGACTTCCAAGGTCCCTTCCAACTTTTTATTAAGTATCCTTAGACTTAAAACAGTTCATCTAGTGACGGTTCAAAGTTATTAATAATAACAATAATGATAATAATTAATAATGATAATAACAATAATTGATAGTAGTAATAATTGTTAATAATAATTGTTAATAATAATTAATAACAAACAATAATAATAACCATAACCATAATAATAACAGTAACAACAATAATAGTAAGCTGCTGCAAGAAGATCGCACAGTGACTATAAGCAGCGGCATGACAAAGTAGCAACAATGGTGCATTGGAAGATCTGCAAAAAATATCATTTACTTGTAAGCAAGAACTGGTGGGATCATAAAATAGAGAGAGTCATAGAAAATGATCAAATTAAACTGCTCTGGGATTTCAGAATTCAAACAGACAAGCACCTGCAACATAACACTCCGGACTTAACAATTGTCGATAAGAAAGACAAAAAAGTCTGGATAGTGGACGTGGCAGTGCCTGGAGACAGCAGAATAGAAGAGAAAGAACTGGAGAAGATAACAAAATACAAAGACCTACAAATAGAAATAGAAAGACTGTGGCAAAAGCAAGCAAGGGTAGTACCAATAGTAATAGGCGCCTTGGGTGCAATCCCAAAACAACTGGAGCACCACTTGAACACCACTGGCATTGACAAATTCGCTATTAGTCAATTGCAAAAGGCGGCCTTATTAGGAACTGCTTCCATCCTGCGACGATATTTGTAATACCATCAAACATCCACATCTGCCTATCCTGGGTGAGGACTCGATAGGTAGACAAAAATGCCAAATCCAGTGTGAACATCTGGCTAACTGTGCGATGATCCATAATAATAACCATGAGCACCAGCCAATCTGAGTGCTCAGTTGACTGAAGTTCATGTTTAATGAATAAATAATGATAATAATAATAACAATAATAATAGGAACTGCTTCCATCCTGCGACGATACCTGTAATACCATCAAACATCCACATCTGCCTATCCCAGGTCCTGGGTAAGGACTCGATAGGTAGACAAAATGCCAAATCCAGTCTGAACATCTGGCTGACTGTGTCATGATCGATAATAATAATAATAATCAAAAAAGTCTGGATAGTGAACGTGGCAGGGCCTGGAGACAGCAGAACAGACGAGAAAGAACTGGAGAAGATAACAAAATACAAAGACCTACAAATAGAAATAGAAAGACTGTGGCAAAAGCAAGCAAGGGTAGTACTAATATTAATAGGCTCCTTGGGTGCAATCCCAAAACAACTGGAGCACCACTTGAACACCATTGGCATTGACAAATTCGCTATTAGTCAATTGCAAAAGGCGGCCTTACTAGGAACTGCTTCCATCCTGTGACGATACCTGTAATACCATCAAACATCCACATCTGCCTATCCCAGGTCCTGGGTAAGGACTCGATAGGTAGACAAAAATGCCAAATCCAGTGTGAACATCTGGCTAACTGTGCGATGATCCATAATAATAACCATGAGCACCAGCCAATCTGAGTGCTCAGTTGACTGAAGTTCATGTTTAATGAATAAATAATGATGATGATAATAATAATAATAATAATAATAATAATAATAATAGGAACTGCTTCCATCCTGCGACGATACCTGTAACACCATCAAACATCCACATCTGCCTATCCCAGGTCCTGGGTAGGGACTCGATAGGTAGACAAAATGCCAAATCCAGTCTGAACATCTGGCTGACTGTGCGATGATCGATATAATAATAATAATCTGGAGTTAAGGAATTAGAATTGAAAAAAAAAGAGGTGGAAGAAGTGAGAAAGAGACAGAAAGGGCTGAATAATTACCTGAAGATGCCTTCGGTCTGATCTCCGTTGAGCGCCAGGACCTCTTCCGACAGCCTGGTCTGCACCCACGGGAGCTGGCTGTCCGGGTACCTCTCCTTCTGCATGTTCATGATTTCTTGCAGGGAGCTTCCAAACATGGATGGGTTGAAGACGGCGTTCTTGGCATGGCGGATCTCCTCGATATTCGGCTTCTTCAGACCCTGCAGGAAGGAGCACATGGGGGACACGCGCAGCATGAATTGGATGTCACCAAGCTCAGGTGGGACGGATCTCCGAGGATCTGGGGCACGGTCACGAGCAACGCCGACACCAACACCGTTCCCCACCCACCCAAGGAGCTGAGGAACTAGATCAGGGGTGTCAAACTCAATTTCATTGAGGACCGCATCAGCATTGTGGTTGTCCTGGGGGGGGGGGTAGGTGTGGCCAAGGTGGGCATGGCCTACTTGGTGGGCGTGGATGGAGCGGGTGTGGCCTACTGGGTGGCCGTGGCCAGCTCTACATCGTTCGCGTCAAGGGTGCCTGTGGGGGCCTGGGCAGGAGTGGGACAGATCTGAGGGTCTCTGGCAGAAGGCGGTGGGACCAAGGGAAGCGCCAAGGCATGGTCCACTGGAAGAGCCTGCCGAAACCCCTTCCCCGGAGCCCATCAAGCCGGATAGGTGAAGTAGACGAGGGCCATTTGCTGGCCACTTCCAGGCGATGGTGCATTTCTTCATTCCTCACAAAGGGTGACACCTCCCCAGCGCGCACCCAGGGGGTGGGACCGACATGGCTGGTTCCTCGCTGTTTCCAGACGGCCTTGTGAAGCTAAGACTGACTGCATTTCAGCATAGATGGCCACCACAAAATTGTACAATAATAATAATAATAATAATAATAATAATCAAGTTGGAAGGGACCTTGGAGGTCATCTAGTCCAACCCCCTGCTCAGGCAGGAAATCCTACACCATTTCAGACAAATGGCTGTCCAGTTCTTAAAAACTTCCAGTGTTGGAGCATTCACCGCTTCTGGAGGCAGGCGGTTCCACTGATTAATTGTTCTCACTGTCAGGAAGTTTCTCCGTAGTTCTAGGTTGCTTCTCTCCTTGATTAGTTTCCACCCGTTGCTTCTTCTCCTGCCTTCAGGCGCTTTGGGGAACAGCTTGACTGCCTCTTCTTTGCAGCAGCCCCTGAGCTACTGGAATACTGCTATCATGTCCCCCCTTGTCCTTCTCTTCGTTAAACTAGACATACCCAATTCCAGCAACCGTTCCTTGTATGTTTTAGCCTCCAGTCCCCTGATCATCTTTGTTGCTCTTCTCTGCACTCTTTTCTAGCGTCTCAACATCTTTTTTACATCGTGGTGACCAAAACTGGATGCAGGATTCCAAGTGTGGCCTTACCAAGGCATTGTAGAGTGGCATTAATACTTCACGTGATCTTGATTCTCTCCCTCTGTTAATGCAGCCCAGCACTGTGTTGGCCTTTTTGGCAGCTGCAGCACACGGCTGGCTCATTGGCTCCCGGGCGGGCGGGGCCAAGGCAGCGGGGGCCGTTCCGTCACTGTTTCCAGGATGGCTTCGCGGGCCACATGAAACCATGTCGCGGGCCACATCCGACCCCTGGGCCTTGTGTTTGACATGTCTGAACTAGATCTCCAGGGCGGGCGGACCGACGACGGACAGAGGGATCGGGATGTGTTCAGAAGAAGTATGCATTTATGCATGGATTGAGGCTGGGCACTAGTCACACCAACATTCCTGCAGAGATCAAGTTGGCCCCCACCATGACCCTCTTTCCCAAGGCCCTGGTTCCTCCCAAGGTCCTGGGCAACCCAGAGTGGGAGGGAGCCCATCCAGTGGTTCCTTTGATTAATTGCTGTCGTCAGGGTGGTGAGGAGTTACTGGTATTGATCATTTATTTATTTATTTATGAGACTTATATACCGCTTTAAGTGCAAGCACTCTCTAAGCGGTGTACACCAGTAAGGAATGTATATATATATATATATATATATATATATATATATATATATTTTACATTGCCCCCAACAATCTGAGTCCTCATTTTACCTACCCCGGAAGGATGGAAGGCTGAGTCAACCTTGAGCCGGTGAGATTTGAACCGCTGACCTGCTGAACACAGTCAGCTAAAGTGGCCTGCAGTACTGCACTCAGCTCACTTGATATTAGATTTTTTTTTTTAAATCTTTGTAAGCCACCTGGAGTCATAGAGAGTGAGCTGAGCGGCTATATGAATTTTCCTAAACAAACAAAACGTTTTGACAAACCCACGAGGGCGTCTTCGGAAACCAGGATCCAGCCTCAAACCATAATGTTCCCAGCCAACTTTTAACCCCGTCTCATCTCTCTGGGGTGTGTGTGTGTGTGGAAACATCTGCAATCCAGATGTTGGCCACAGAGAGGCACCCTGACTCCAGCATGGGTGGCCGAAGGCGATGGCCACAAGACTTAAGAAGTGGCTGAATAGGCTGCCCGCCCCCCCCCCCATGGGCAAAGGGAAACACCCAAGGATGTCACATTGTGCTTCAGTGTGACTTTGGTGGAGAACCGGCTGGGAAGCACCCCACTAACCAGAGGCCACAGCCCATTAACCACCTTCCTCATCAGAAGGTCATCAGCTCAAATGAGTAGGAGATAAAAGGTGGTGGAGAAGATAGAAGGGAAGGGGGTTTAAGAAGAAGAAAGAGCATGTCAAATTTTGTGATGGATTGACATGGTACAATGCCAAGAAGCCAGAACTTTCTGCACTGGCTTTGCTCTCCCTCAAATCCAGAGGTCCACAACCAATGGGCCGTGGCCTCTTGGACACCGGGCCGCGTGAGTGGCTGGTTAGCGTGCGCGCGCTCAACCGCCCCTTGTGCCAGCGGTAGCTGAGCCCCGAGTCAGAAATTAGGAAAGGCATATTATTTAGGATGAGCAAAGAATGCAATTCAGCGCCGGACAATCCCAGCAATCCAGGAGGAGGTGGGGGGTGGGGGGGAGTTTCCTACACAAATCCCACTAACACAAGAGTTGGATGCCCCGGGGTCTTCTGGGCTCAGGTGCAACTCTTTGTGGATGCCAAGGACCGGCATCGGAGCCCACCGAGACCCTCGGAGGTTCACATGCAATTCCTTTCATGCGAGCATGGGGTGTTGCCCAGGTTTGCACGTGTGAGCATGGAGGGGTGAATGGCAGACGGGGGATGGGCTTGCCTGGGAGAAGCCTGAAGCAGAACCTTTTGAGCCTATCCATCATCGTCTGTCTGTCTGTCCACCTGCCTATATCTGTGTCTCTCTCTGTCTATCCATCCATCCATCCATCCATCATCTTATCTACCTAACTCCAAGGACCCCACAATTCAATCCTGAGTTACATTCTCTTCTATTAGCACTACCTAACTGGGGGAGGGGTCTTTCCTGCTTTCCGCCCAGCCCCTTCCTTCTCCTTGGACATAGAATTCTGGATGTCTAAGAAGCATCTGCAAGGGGTGGGTCAAAAATACCCAGAAGGGGGACACAAGTATGGAATCAACGCCCAGTTACCCATTTTGAGGTCTGGCATAAGATCTACTGGCCTTTTGGTGGACCCCAAAGAAGAAGACGGCCCTGTTATTAGACTTGGGGATCTCTTGAAGGCTTGGAGCTGGTGAGATGGTTCTCATCTACCGGCTGGTCCTCTCCCACCTTCTATGTTTCATGGTTAATGGCCAACTGCTTTTTTAAAAAAAATTCATTTCTTTTACTGGTTTTTCTTTTATAAGTGTTTTGTTTTTTGTAAACCTGGTGAGCGGCCCAGAGGCCACACACGTTGAGATGATGCTTGTATATATTGAACAAACACAGAAAAAAGTCCACAATTGGGACGTTTTGGGTGGCCTCTGATTCTGGACTTCTCCGTGTCCTCTTAAACCTTGAACCAGTCTCCTCCATGTCCTCTTAAACCTTGAAATCTCCTGCATTATTATGCTCCTTGAGGAAACAATGGTTGGTAAGCACAATAAGACACCTGGACAGGAAGCTCTTGAGATATAACATCTCCACCAACTTTCCCCTCTGGAGCCAAAGGACAAGGACCAGAAGGTTGAGTTGGATGTCTTGGCTCACTTGTTGAGATCCATCAAGGTCAAGATTGGGGAACCCTTCTGGGGGGGGAGTCTTCAAAATTGGCCACTTGAAGACTTGTGGACTTCAACTTGGTCTTCAAACATGGCCACTTTAAGACTTGTGGATTTGTGGACTTCAACTTGGTCTTCAAACATGGCCACTTTAAGACTTGTGGACTTCAACTTGGTCTTCAAACATGGCCACTTTAAGACTTGTGGACTTCAACTTGCTCTTCAAACGTGGCCATTTGAAGACTTGTGGACTTCAACTCCCAATCTGTAGACTGGCTGGGGAATTCTGGGAGTTGAAGTCCACAAGTCTTCAAATGGCCAAGTTTGAAGACCAAGTTGAAGTCCACAAGTCTTCAAGTGGCCAAGTTTGAAGACCAAGTTGAAGGACCCCTGGGTTAGGCTTCCAACTTTGACCCAATCGTCCACAGGCTCCAGGCTCATGGAGCTACACAACTCCCATCTCCCAAGGCCACCTCGAAGGACAACACAAAAGAGGGGGGGGGAAAGATACCTTCTTAGCGCCCGTCAACGCTGCTTTCTGGAGCTTGCTGTAACAATACTTGGCGTAAGTGCTTACCGCCACCCCTACAAGAGAGAAGGGAGGAAGGAGAGAGGAAGAGGAAAAGAGAAAAAAAAGTCAGAGCAAAGACAATTCATGAGCTGCCACCCCCACAGGAAGAGGCTAAGAGGAGAGACCCAAGCAGCTGACCGAGAAGAAGCCACGCAACCAGAGAGGTGTCCTGTGTGAGAGGTCCCACATCCCAAAGGTGCTTCTTCAAGAGGCAACTGGACTTCCTTGTTTTTCTTTGAAAACGTTTCGCTTCTCACCCAAGAAGCTTCCTCGGCTCTGGATGGATGATGGAAGACAGGAGGATTTATACACCTTGCAGACAGCTGGTCATTTGCATCCTTTTAGAGAGTCTTTGAGGCCACTTGGAGGTTTATCTATGTCTTTGGGGTCACCTGAGTGGTGCAAATGGGTGTGGAGCCTTCTCTGTGTTGTAGACTGGAGACAGATGATGCCGTATCCCTCAACCTCTGTTGAGAAAGGGCTGTTCAATTTGGACACAGATGGCCTCTTTGACCCCTCTGTCAAACCAGCTGTCCAGAATATGGACTTGGATAAACCTCCAAGTGGCCTCAACGACTCTCCCAAAGGATGCAAATGACCGCCTGTCCGCGAGGAGTATACATCCTTCCATTCCCCCACCATCCTGTCAGAGCCGAAGAAGCTTCTTGGAGGAGAAGCGAAACGTCTTCAGAGACAAACAGGAGGAAGTCCAGTGGCCTCCTGAAAAATCAACCATGGGGCAACCATGAGCTGAAGGACAGTAGACAAGAGGTCCCAGGGCAAGCAGACCTTCTTCCCATTTGTCTTGAGCATCTTCCTGATGTCCCTACTCAAGAATGGCCCCTGTCGGGCTGAGACGCTGTTCGGAGAAGATCCCATCCTAGCATCTTTCTCTGGAGTCCCATCAAGTCAACCCTTGGCCAACTCCTTCTTCTTCTGCTCCTCAATGGCCATGAACTTCAAATCCAGGAGAATTACGGCTAACCCTCTGGGACCACAAGCGAAGGGATGATCAGCCTTGGCCCGGAGATGACCTCCAAGCCACGAGGAACACCTGCTCCATTACCCAATGGTCGACAGGTAGTCCTTGACTTATGACCACAATCGGACCCGACGTTTCCGTCAGTAAGGGAGAACATTTGCTAAGCGGGTTTTGCCCCATTTTTAAGATCTTCGTCGCCACCGTTGAAGTCACCGGTGACTTTGCTTCTCAGACGGTCACGAAAGGGGATCGCGTGACACCCCCCCGGGACGCTGCAACCGTCGTAAGTACGAGTCAGTCGCCCAGCGTCTGAATTTTGATCCGGTGAGCGCAGGGAGGCTTGCAACGGCCGCAAGGGTGAAAAATGGATTGAAAGATTGCTTTTCCCAATCCCGTTGGTACTGCAAACGGTCACTAACTGGGGCGAGTCCAGGACTGCCCGTAGTTTCAACAGTTCATTTAGTGACCGTTCGCAATAACAATGGCGTGGGGAAAAAAGGAGCTTATGACCATTTTTCAGCTTTAACGACCATTGCAGCATCCCCGTGCTCACCTGGTCGAAATTCAATCCGTCACTCGATTAACAACCGCCTTGCTTAGCGACGGAAGTTCCAGTCCCAGTCGAGTTCGTAAGTTGAAGACTATTTGTGACTCACTTAACAACCTCTTCGCTTCGTGATGGTCATTCCAGTTCCAATTGTGGTCATTAATTCGAGGACTGCCTGCGACTCACTGAACTGCCTTGCTTAGCGACCAAAGTTCCAGTCCCAATCGTGGTCATAAGTTGAAGACTGTGACTCACTTAACAACTGCTTTGCGTAGTGACAGTTATTCCAGTTCCCATTGTGGTCATTACGTCGAGGACGTCCTGCGACTCACTTAACAACTGCTTCGCTAAGGGACAGTCTTTTCAGTTCCAATTGTGGTCATTAAGTCGAGGACTGCCTGCGACTCGCTGAACAACTGTCTTGCTTAGTGATGGAAGTTCCAATCCCAATTAAAGTCGTAAGTCAAGGACTACCTGTGACTCCCTGAACAACTGCCTCGCTTACTGACGGGAATCCTAGCCTCAATCGTGGTCATAAGACAAGGATTACCTCTAGTTGGATTGCAAAATTGGTACCCCCGTTGGACGGCTACCAGCAGAGGCGGTGCCGAGCCGCACAACACACTCAGCACAGGCAGTCCTAATCTTACAACAGTTCCCTTAGCGACCATTCAAAGTTACAACGGCGTGGGAAAAAGCAACTTACGACCGTTTTTTTTTCACAGTTACGACCTTTGCAGACTCCGGCATGGTCACACGATCCAAATTCAGACGCTGGGCAGCTGGTTCCTACTAACGACCGTTGCTGGGTCCCAGGGTCACGTGACCTCCTGATAAGCAGTCAATGGGGAAGCTAGTTTCACTTAACAACCAGGTTATTAACTGATCAGTGATTCATTTTAACGACCGTGGAGAGAAAGATCGTCAATTGGGGCAAAACTCACTTAAAAAAATGTCTCACATAATGGCAGATATTGGGGGGGCTCCATTATGGTCGTAAAGTCGAGGACTGCCTGGTAGCCAGCTGATTCCCCGATTCCTCACCTCCCTAACTGTGGTTTAACTTAACCTAACTGCGATTAATTTAACCCCTTCCCCAGATCGGCACCATGAGGTGGCGGCCCAGGAGGAGAACACGTGCGTTTGTGTGTCCGCGCAGAGACACACCAGCGAGCATGCCCTTGGTCCTCATTTCCTTCCTCCCGGTTGCAATTTACTATTTATAGGCTACGCATGGTTAGCTTTAACCTTGATTTGCCTTGGGATAGACGTTGCGTGGAGGGAAACACACACACACACACACACCCCAAGCAGCTACGTTTAGCAGGTGCGACCGAAGTTTAATAAATGCACTTTTAGGCTGCAGCCTTTCGGCTTGCCTCAAAATATTCAAATCGGCCCTTGGTTTATGGGGAAGCAGGAAGCTCCGGGAGGTGGGTCCAGGTAGGTAAAAAAAGTCAGCATTTTTTTTTTTTTTTTGATCCTCGCTCTCTTCCACGCACCTGACATGCTCCTGGATAGAAAGACACAGCTTTTCAGGAGGAAAAAAACCCCGGAGATTATAGGCAAAAATTATGCTTTTTGCTCATCCCCCCCCCTTTTGCATCAGTTGTGAAACAGGGGTCTTGTCTGGAAAGGGCAGGTGGCATCCTTGTCACAATTAACGTCCTGCACCAATCCTGGGCAATGAATTAAAACCCAGGAGAGAGTTTGTCTGCAACCCCACCTTTACAAACACTCCTTATAAGGCTGGCTGTTGTGATTGCTCGCCAGCCAGTGGACCCGGCAGCTGAGTCCGAGGACTCAGAGGAGGAGGAAGAGGGCCTGGAGTGACATCAGAGTTGGAGGAAGGCTCTGAGGAGCTCCAAGACTTACAGTCGGACGAGGAGCCCGGCCCCTCTACTCGCTCTCAGGCTGAGACACAGCTGTGTGGGGAGTCTGAGTTGGACAGTGATGAAGAACAGCTGGGACAAATCCCAGATGCACGAATGCGCAAGCAAGAGAAGTGAGTAGGACAGTGATGGCGAACCTGTTAGAGCAGTGGTTCTCAATCTTTTCAATGCCGCGACCCCCAACCGGTTGTAAGTCAAGGACTACTCAACTGGTGCAGCACCATTTGCAGAATGGGACTTTTGGCGGGCTCAGCAGGGCAGAGACAGCCTGGACAATTCCTATTGGCTTTTGAAAGCCAACAGAATTAGACTCTATTCAAGAGAGTCTATTCTATTGGCTTTCAAAAGCCAATAGAATAAGAGGGAGTAGCACAGCCAAGGAAAAGGGGGGAAAAATGGCGGACTGCGTTGTTTGGCGACCCCCGTGAAATAGTCGTTCAACCCCAAATGGGGTCCCGACCACAGGTTGAGAACCACTGTTTAGAGACTGAGTGCCCAAACTGCAACCCAAAACCCACTTATTTATCGCCGGGTACCAGGTGGGTGTGGTCCACTGGGTGGGCGTGGCTATGGTGGTCATGGCAGACTGGGTGGGTGTGTCCAAGGTGGCCATGGTCACCTCAATGTTGCTCATGGGGAGGGATGCCTGTGGGGGCCGGGCAGGGTTGGGGGAGGTCCAGGGGGTCTCTGGCGGGTGGGGCGGTGGGCAGGAGGCTCGTCCTGCAGGGTGAGGCGAGGCGAGGCGAGGCAGGGCAGGGGTGCCATTGTCGCAGGGCAAGGCGAGTCAGGGGCCGGGGCGGCTGCTGCCTGAACCCATCGGCCCCCGCACACAGAGGCCAGCGAGCGCATGGGGGCTGACAGCGTCCGTCAGCAGCCACAGCCTGCTGGCCCCTCGACCGGTGCACTCTGGAGCTCCGCAGCCCGCCGCTTGCAGTTCAGAGAAGCTGCTTCTGAGCCGGACGGCCGGCCGACAGCTGAGCAAGCAATGCAGTGGGTTGTGCCCAGGAAAAAAAGAGCCTGCGAGGCCAGGAGGGATGAGACGGGGGGTGGGGGGGGAGGGAAACCAGCCATGCTGGGATGCATCCGGCCACATGGGACCTCAGCAAGTTAGCGGGCGGCTGGTTGAAGAGGGACAGTTGCCATCTCCGGAGTATGGCACGCGTGCCCACA
The DNA here is from genome assembly GCA_024509115.1 of Crotalus helleri. NCBI lineage: Eukaryota > Metazoa > Chordata > Lepidosauria > Squamata > Viperidae > Crotalus > Crotalus helleri. The sequence goes on along the minus strand of JAKSXO010000035.1, from coordinate 4,618,178 downwards.
GAGAGGGCTCTGAGTGCCGCCTCTGGCACGCATGCCATAGGTTCGCCACCACTGGAGTAGGGCAAAGGGATGCAATGGGGCGGCTCCAAAGGCAAAGGAGATGGCATTAGGAAGCCACGCCTGGGCTGCATAATAAAAGGGAAGGTGTGGGAGGTGCTACTGGCCAAAGGCAACCGTTCGTGTTGAGGAATTGAGTTTCTGTGAACTGTGTTTTGTTTTCCTTGGACATGGACTTAGGTCTGTGAATAATAAAAAGGGGTTGTTTTTTTCCTGCGGTTCCAGCCTGCTTGTTGGAAGAAGGGTTTCTCCATGGGAGCTGAACAAGGACTCATGTAGGCTGGGACAGAACACTGGCAAAGAAAAAAAAAAACCAGGTAGGGTTTACAGGTAGGCCTCGAATTAATGACCACAGGTGAGGCCAAAACCTCTGTGGCTGATCAAGATGGCTGTTCTATCCCAGCCTATTGCCGTCCTTGTTAAAGGCACAAGGACCAAACCCCTGCTGATAAAATAGGCTGGAGACTTTAAAACAAAAACAAACCCCTTTTAATATGGGTGACAAACCTGCCAAATAGGCCAAAACTCAAACAGCAAAACTCAAGTCCAAAGGAAGGAAATAGTCCACAGGAAACACGATGCAAACAGAAGAGTAGTCGCAAGCAAGACGAACGGACCAGTATCCAAAGAAGTACTTTGCAAACGGTTGCCTTCAGCAACCAGCACCGCCCACACCTCCTCTTTTTATACAGCAGTCGCAAGGCGTTGCCTCTCAGTGCCTTCTCCTTTTTCCCTGGAGTTGCCATATTGACTGCTGCTGATTTACTCTCGCCAATTGACGACATGTGCGTGCATCAATTAGCAAGTCCATCAGGTGTGAGTCTTCCGAGTCTGACTCATTCTCCTCACACAGCTGAGCTTCATCAGGAACACGACTGGAGGGCCCAGGCTCTGCATCCAACCGTGAGACTTGTAATTCATCAGAGCCTCCCTCTGCCCCTGATAGCCCTTCAAATGCCTCCTCCACCTCCTCCTCAGATTCCTCAGACTCCGCTGTTGGGAGCACAAGCTGGCACGGAATCGCAACAATGGCTGTGACGCATCCTTCCATGACCTGGCTTGTTAAGTGAATTGCTGTGGGGGTTCAGACAGAGACCCCAGTTGTTAAGTGAAGCGGCTTCCCCACTGACTTGGTTCGCTCGAAGGCCGCAAAACAACTGTGGCAAAGGGGGGGGGAGTGTCGTAAAACGTGGCAAAACTCACTGAGCAACTTAGCAATGGAAATTTGGGGCCCGATTGTGTTCGTTAAGTTGAGCAATATCTGTATTTTGGTGACTAGCTCTACTTCTGGACCCAACAGCAGCTGATTGGGCCAAAGCAGAAGAGAAAACCCCAAATACTCAATGCTACAGATATCTGGTGCGTGTGTGTGCATGTGTGTATGTGCACAAGCATGCCATGGTGATGTCACACACATCATGTCGCCATTGCATAAAGGACAGAGATTCTATACTCGGCGACATTTGTGCATTGATTCAATTCTTATGCTCTGCCCGTTAGGACAATGGAAGATTCGAACACAACTTGGAAGGGCGTTGAACCTTGCACAACCCCTCTTCAATTCCTTCAAACAGGCTGGCCTTCTTCTAGCGTCTGTTCAGAGCTTGCAAATATAGCTAGCACTGATGATGTTCCCTAGTTGGGTCATGAAATGTTGGCAAAAAAACAACCAAGCTCAGAAAACATAAAAGACCCAAGCTTATCCCCTTCTAGCACTGATAATGTTCCCTAGTTGGGTCATGAAACGTTGGCCAAAAAACAACCAAGCTCAAAAAGCACCCAGCACCCAACCTCCCTCTCTTCAAACACTGATGATGTTCCCTAGTTGGGTCATAAGATGTCTGCAAGAAAACATCCAAGCTCAGAGAGCACCCAGGGACTCATAGGAAGAGAGAGAGAGAGAGAGATCTTCTCATCCAGGATGCTCAAATGATGCATCTCTTGTTGAGGTAGCCTAGAGTTGAGACATCTTATGAAGCCACCACCACCACCACCACCCTCCATGGACCTTCTCAGATATAGAAAGAGATGATCACACATGGTGTGACATCACTGTGACTTCTACAGGACCCCGGTGGCTTCAACTCTGATCCATAGCAGAAAGGAGATACCATTGTTAAGCCTGGTCTGTTTCTTACCTGACAGATGGTGGACTGGGCCCTGGGAGATTGTCTTCTGGCCGGGATACCCAACCTTTGACCAGGCAGGTGGACACTCAGACTTTGCCCCCACCCTCCTCTTTACACCCCAGGTGCCCTTTGCAAGCGCTCTCCACCTCTGCTTTCTGTCTGTAGGGTTCTCTTCATCGGAGGTCTCTAACTGTGGCCACTTTAAGACTTGTGGACTTCAACTCCCAGAATTCCTCAGCCAGCATTCTGAGGAATTCTGGGAGTTGACGTTCACATAGTCTTAAAGTGGTCAAGTCTGAAGACCCCTGGTCAAGATGATTGCCATCAGTTGGGTCATGCATTTCAAACTTTACCAGTTATAATATGGCTTGGGTTTCGTAAATCAGGGGTCTCCAACCTTGGTGACTTGTGGACTTCAACTCCCAGAATTCCTCAGCCAGCATTCTGAGGAATTCTGGGAGTTGACGTTCACATAGTCTTAAAGTGGTCATGTTTGAAGATCCCTGGTCAGAATGACTTTACCAGTCACACTATGGCTTGGGTTCCATAAATCAGGGGACTCCAACCTGATTTATGGAACCCAACTTTTGGACTTCAACTCCCAGAATTCCCCAGCCAGCATTCTGAGGAATTCTGGGAGTTGATGTTCACACAGTCTTAAAGTGGTGAAGTTTGGAGACCCCTGGTCAAGATGACTGCCATCAGCTGGGTCGTGCATATCAAACTTTGCCAGTCATAACATAGCATGGGCTCCATAAATCAGGGGTCCCCAACGTTGACCACTTTAAGACTGGTGGACTTCAACTCCCAGAATTCCTCAGCCAGCTTGGCTGGCTGAGGAATTCTGGGAGTTGAAGTCCACCAGTCTTAAAGTGGCCACGGTTGGGGACCCTGGCCAGAAGTAACTTTTATCATGCAGTCAAATCCTGCATTTGGGCTAGAGCAGTGGTTCTCAACCTGTGGGTCGGGACCCCATTTGGGGTCGAACGACCATTTCACGGGGGTCGCCAAACAACGCAGTCCGCCATTTTTTTCCCCCTCTTCCTTAGCTGTGCTACTCCCTTTTATTCTATTGGCTTTTGAAAGCCAATAGAATAGACTCTCTTGAATAGAGTCTAATTCTATTGGCTTTCCAAAGCCAATAGGAATTGTCCAGGCTGTCTCTGCCCTGCTGAGCCTGCCAAAAGTCCCATTCTGCGCACGGTGCTGCACCAGTTGAGTAGTCCTCGACTTACGACCGTTTGAGTAGTCCTCGGCTTATGACCAGTTGGGGGGTTATGGCATTAAAAAGGTTGAGAACCACTGGGCTAGAGGTTCACGGCGCGCAGCCATGTCGCACGTGAACCTACATCATAGGTAGCTTTGGCGTGACGCAGATGATGGACAAATGGAAGGTCGCCCCCTCCCTGCTTCCTGGATAGGAAAACTGCAATTCCCTTTTGCATTCCTCAGCCCCCACATCCCCCCCCCCCAGTGAGGTGGTGCATGCTTGCAAACAGTAACCTGTGGCACAGCCAGCCTTGACCATGAGCAAAAGGGCAACCTTGGAAGATTAGATTGAGGTCAGCAGGTGCTGGGGAAAATGTGAACAGCAGTGGGTTTCCCCCCCCCCCCAAAAAAAATCAGGATCCAGAGGAGCACCCCCAAATTAGCAGCTAGGAGAAGAAGGAAGCCGTGTTAGATGGAGCAGAGGCCAAGAAGGTGCAGAAAAGGGGGGAGATGTTGACTAGACTAAGGAGAAGAAGCTGCTAAAGGAGGACTTGGGAGCTCAAGGCCCTACCATCGTGGTCTTCAACATAAGGTTTGGGTTTTTTTCTCAGTTTGGACTTCTTCTTACTCTTTCTCTCCAGGAGCTCTTTAATGTGCTCAGTAACTGAGGAACAAAGAGAAGGGTGAGGGTGACGGGGTGGAAGGACAACGGCAGAAAGGGTGGTGGGGGCAGGGCGCATTTCCAACGTTCAGCCCTTCAAAAACGTTCTTCAGAAGGTCCCGGGCCTCCTCCGTCATTGGCCAGGTGATCCAGGAAGGAGAAGGAACCTGCCCTGGGACGCCAAGCCGCAGAGTAGCCACCATGAAATAGGTTTTGATTTTCAATTAAAAAAAACAACAACAACAACAACAGTTCGTCAAGGGCAGGAAAACGCAACTCGGAAATATTTCCTTTGGAGTCCGTTTGGGGTCTATCGCCAGCCTATCACAGGTAGTCCTCGGCTTAACAACAGTTTATTTAGCGACCAATCTATGGAGAGTCTCAGCCGTCCAGGTCACCCTTGTCCCAAAGGTGTTTTTTTTTTTCAGGAGGTAACTGGACTTTCTTCTTAGTAGAGTAGAGTAGAGCAGAGCAGAATAAAAATATAGAATAGAATAGGAATAGAATAGAATAAAATAGAATAGAATAGAATAAAAAATATAGAATAGAATAGAATAAAAATATAGAATAGAATAGAATAGAATAGAATAAAAATATAGAATAGAATAAAAAATATAGAATAGAATAGAATAAAAATATATAGAATAGAATAATGATAAGAGAATAGAATAATGATAAGAATAGAATAGAATAAGGCATAGAATAGAATAGAATAGAATAGAATAGAATAGAATAGAATAGAATAGAATAGAAAATATAGAATAGAATAAAAACATAGAATAGAATAGAATAAAAATAGAATAGAATAGAATAATGATAAAAATAGAATAATGATAACAGAACAGAACAGAATAGAATAGAACAGAATAGAATAGAATGATAATAGAATAGAATAATGATAAGAATAGAATAGAATAAGGCATAGAATAGAATAGAATACAATAGAATAGAATAATGATAAAAATAGAATAATGATAACAGAACAGAACAGAATAGAATAGAACAGAATAATGATTAGATTAGATTAGAATAGAATAGAATAGAATAGAATAGAATGATAATAGAATAGAATAATGATAAGAATAGAATAAGGCATAGAATAGAATAGAATAGAATAGAATAGAATAGAATAGAATAGAATAGAATGATAATAGAATAGAATAATGATAAGAATAGAATAGAATAAGGCATAGAATAGAATAGAATAGAATAGAACAGAATAGAATAAAAAATATAGAATAGAATAAAAACATAGAATAGAATAGAATAAAAAATATAGTAGAATAGAATAGAATAATGATAAAAATAGAATAATGATAACAGAACAGAACAGAATAGAATAGAACAGAATAATGATTAGATTAGAATAGAATAGAATAGAATAGAATAGAATAGAATGATAATAGAATAGAATAATGATAAGAATAGAATAGAATAAGGCATAGAATAGAATAGAATAGAATAGAATAGAATAGAATAGAATAGAATAGAATAGAATAGAATAGAGCTGGAAGGGACCTTGGAGGTCTTCTAGTCCAGCCCCTTGCTCAAGCAGGAGAATCTACACCAGTGCTGGCGAATCTTTTAGGGTCCGAGTGCCCAAAAACTGGCCCTGCCCCCGCTCCACCCCCCTACCCCGCCCCCGCTCTGCCCCCCATCCCCTGCCCCACCTGCCCACAGGACCACTCACGGCCTCCAGGGCCTGCTGCTGATCGCTCAGACAGCTTAGCAGCACCATGGCGGCCACACCCTCTGCCTGCGCCCCGCAGCATCAACTATGCGTGATGGGGTGTGAGGGCAGAGTCTTGTCTACGCTGCCTGGCTGCCATGTCCCTGGCTGCGCTGCTCCGTGTGGGCCACGCTCAAGAGCGACTCTCCTTCAGGGGGGCTGCTGGAGAGGAGGGGGTCGCGGGGGGAGGCGAGGCTGGGGCGACGGCACGTGCCGCCTCTGGCACCTGTGCCCTAGGTTCGCCACCACTGATCTATACCATCTCAGACAAGTGACTGTCTAGCCTCTTCTTAAACATCTCCAGTGATGGAGTGCCCACGATTTCTGGAGGCAGGTTGTTCCACTGGTTAATTGTTCTCACTGTCACGAAGTTTCTCCTTAGTTCTAGGTTGCTTCTCTCCTTGATTAGTTTCCATCCGTTGCTTCTTGTCCTGCCTTCAGGCGCTTTGGAAAATAGCTTGACTCCCTCTTCTTTGGGGCAGCCCCTCAGATACTGGAAGACTGCGATCATGTCTCCCCTGCTTCTTCTTTGCTTTAGACTAGACATCTAAACATCCTGTCTCTGAAGATGTTTCGCTTCTCATCCAAGAAGCTTCTTTGGTTCTGGAAAAAGCTTCTTGGAGGAGGACTTCAGAACCGAAGAAGCTTCTGGGATGGGAAGCGAAATGTCTTCAAAGAAAAAACAAAAAGAGTCCAGTTGCCTTCTGGAAAAAAAACACCTTTGTGATTCGTGACTGTTCAAAGTTACAAGGGCACTGAAAAAACACAACTTGTGATCCTTTTTCACACTTACGACCGTGGCAGCCATCCCCAGGGGTCACGTGATCAAAACCGCCACTTGGCAACTGATCACGTGACCCGGTGATCACGTGATCCCCTTTTGCGACCATCAGAAAAGCAAAGTCAAAAGGGGAAGCCAGATCCACTTAACAACCATGTTCCTCACTTAACAGCGGCCGCGATTCACATAACAACCACATCAAGACAGGTCATAAAATGGGGCAAAGCTGAGCAACAGAAAATTGGGCCTCAGTTGTGGTCATTGACGTCGAGGACTACCTGTATTTTATCTTTCCTGGATCAATCACTGCCCAATCAAGGAGTGTGCAATGAACGCAGAGGATATCTGTCTGTCTGCCTGCCTGTCTGTCTGTCATCTTTCTCTCTCATCGATCTAGTCTATCTCTCTATCTAGCCTATTTATATATATCATCTATCTATCATTTATCTATCACCTATCTATCACCTGTCACAGGGGTCTTCAAACTTGGCCCTTTTACGACTTGTGGACTTCAACTCCCAGAATTCCTCAGCCAGGATGCCTGGCTGAGGAATTCTGGGAGTTGAAATCCAGAAGTCATGAAAGGGCCAAGTTTGAAGACCTTTGGTCTATTATATCTGTCTGTCTGCCTGTCATCTTTCTCTCTCATCCATCTAGTCTATCTCTCTATCTAGCCTATTTATATATATCATCTATCTATCATTTATCAATCACCTATCACAAGGGTCTTCAAACTTGGCCCTTTTGTGACTTGTGGACTTCAACTCCCAGAATTCCTCAGCCAGGATGCTTTAGGACAGGGGTCTTCAAACTTGGCCCTTTTATGACTGGTGGACTTCAACTCCCAGAATTCCTCAGCCAGCATGCCTGGCTGAGGAATTCTGGGAGTTGAAATCCACAAGTCATGAAAGGGCCAAGTTTGAAGACCTTTGGTCTATTATATCTGTCTGTCTGCCTGTCTGTCTGTCATCTTTCTCTCTCATCCATCTAGTCTATCTCTCTATCTAGCCTATTTATATATATCATCTATCTATCATTTATCAATCACCTATCACAAGGGTCTTCAAACCTGGCCCTTTTGTGACTTGTGGACTTCAACTCCCAGAATTCCTCAGCTAGCATGCCTGGCTGAGGAATTCTGGGAGTTGAAGTCCTCAAGTCATGAAAGGGCCAAGTCTGAAGACCTTTGGTCTATTATATCTGTCTGTCTGTCTGTTTATCTGTCTGTCTGTCATCTATCATCTTTCTCTCTCATCCATCTACTCTATCTCTCTATCTAGCCTATTTATCTCTATCATCTATCTATCATTTATCTATCACCTATCACAAGGGTCTTCAAACTTGGCCCTTTTATGACTTGTGGACTTCAACTGCCAGAATTCCTCAGCCAGCGTGCCTGGTGGTCGGTCTCCTTACCTTCTTGTCATGTCAGGACAGATGTTAGATAACTGCTGTTTTTATAAGGTCTCCATCAAGCAAAAACCTGGACAGAGTGATGAGCATGCAGAATACAATATAGCAGAGTTGGAAGGGACCTTGGGGGTCTTCTAGTCCAACCACCTCCTCAAGCAGGCGACCCTAGATTAACATTCAGGACAAATGGCTGTCCAATCACTTCTTGAAAACCTCCAGCGATGGAGCACCTGCAACTTCTGGAGGCAAGTCATTCCACTGATCAATTGTTCTCCCTGTCTGGATTTCTCCTCAATTAGTTTCCATCTGTTACTTCTTGTCCTGCCCTCAGGTGCTTTGGAGAATAGGTGGACCCCCCTCTTTTCTGAGAGAAGCCCTTAAATATTGGAAGTCTGCTCTCATGTCACCCCTCATCCTTCTCTCAATGGCTAGACATACCTAGTTCCCTCAATTGTTCATCATATGCAGGGGTCTTCAAACGTGGTCCTTTTATGACTTCTGGACTTCCAGCTCCCAGAATTCCTCAGCCAGCGTGCCTGGCTGAGGAATTCTGGGAGTTGAAGTCCCCAAGTCATACAAGGGCCAAGTTTGAAGACCCCTGATCATATGGGTTAGCCTCCAGACCATTATCATCTGAGTCGTTCTTCTTTGGACTCTTTCTACGGTCTCAACATCTCAACATGGATCTTCTAGTAGTCCAACCCCCTGCTCAAGCAGGAGACACTATACCAATTTCAGACAAATGGTTGTCCAATCTCTTCTTGAAAACCTCCAGGGATGGAGCACCCACAACGGCAAGCCGTTCCACAGGGTTAATTGTCCTCACTGTTAGGAAGTTTCTCCTTAATTCCAGGTTGCTTCTCTCCTTGGTCAGTTTCCAACCATTGTTTCTTGTCCTACATTCAGGAGCTTTAGAGAATAGTTTGACCCCCTCCTCAAATACTGGAAGACTGTCCCCCCCCCCCCCGTCCTTCTTGTCTCTAGACTGGCCATACCCACAACGGCAAGCCGTTCCACAGGGTTAATTGTCCTCACTGTTAGGAAGTTTCTCCTTAATTCTAGGTTGCGTATACCTAGTTTCTGCAACCATTCATTGCACGATGTGCCTCCAGTCCTGTAATCATCTTTGTAACTCTTTCTAGACTACAAAGGTGTCCTGTTGTCCAACCTCTGAGGAAGCTGAGCACCACCCTGAGGGCCCCATTTTCGTCCCCCTGAATTGCTGAGATCCGTTCTTGTGGGCGAAACAAGATACTCCATTCAGGAGCAGGTCGCAGCTGACAACTCAGCCCTCCTTGTGCAACTCCAACCATCCATGTGGAAGAGGCAGGGGGAGGGAGAGGAGAGGTCCAGTAGCTTGAGTTGACTGCCTTGGTGGTCAATCCAAGGGCTTTGGACTTGTGTTGGAAAGCCACCGAGACGACCTGAGGGATCTCCGCAGGCTGTACACAGATGAGCAAGCTGCTAATAGATTGACCCTGTGGCCCCTGTCCTGGGTGTACGTGCAATTCTTGAGGGACGTTGCAGCCTCACTGTTAATGGCTGCATGTTCTGTAGATGTCCTGCACACAACAATTTCATGCATTAAGAAGCCACCTAAGCTAGAAAGTGGGACAAAACAGAGGCTCTGAAGGTCATCTGAAACTTCTTCTTCTTCTTCTTCTTCTTCTTCTTCTTCTTCTTCTTCTTCTTCTTCTTCTTCTTCTTCTTCTTCTTTCTTTGATCTTCTGCATAGTTAAGAATTGATACCGACATTAATTTTTTCCTCCTCCTCCTTCTTCTCCTCCTCCTCCTCTTCCTCTTCTTCTTCTTCGTCTTCTTCTGCTCTTCTTCTTCTCCTCCTCCTCCTCTTCTTCTTCTCCTTCTCCTCCAACTCTTCTTCTTTCTTTGATCTTCTGCATAGTTAAGAATTGATACCAAGACATTTTTTCCTCCTCCTCCTCTTCCTTCTCCTCCTCTTCTTCTTCTCCTCCTCTTCTTCTTCTCCTTCTCCTCCAACTCTTCTTCTTTCTTTGATCTTCTGCATAGTTAAGAATTGATACCGACATTAATTTTTTCCTCCTCCTCCTTCTTCTCCTCCTCCTCTTCTTCTTCTTCTTCTTCTGCTCTTCTTCTTCTTCTTCTCCTCTTCTTCTCCTTCTCCTTCTCCTCCAACTCTTCTTTTCTTTGATCTTCTGCATAGTTAAGAATTCATACCAAGACATTTTTTCCTCCTCCTCCTCCTCCTCCTCCTCTTCTTCTTCTTCTTCTCCTCCTCCTCTTCTCCTCCTCCTTCTCCTCCAACTCTTCTTCTTTCTTTGATCTTCTGCATAGTTAAGAATTGATACCAAGACATTAATTTTTTCCTCCTCCTCCTCCTCCTCTTCTTCTTCTTCTCCTCCTTCTCCTCCAACTCTTCTTCTTTCTTTGATCTTCTGCATAGTTAAGAATTGATACCGAGACATTATTTTTTTCTCCTCTTCCTCCTCCTCCCTTCTTCTTCTCCTTCTGCTGCTACTCCTCTTTCTCATCCCTTCAAATCCTCACTCCCTTCTAGCACTGCTGCTGTTCTTTAGTCCTTCTCCTCCTCCTCCTCCTTCCCCCTCCTCTCCACAAACCCCCCTCCCTTCTACCACTCGTGATATTACCTAGTTTGGCAATGAAACACCTTCAAGAAAAACAACCAAGTGCAACCGCATGGACGGACTTGCACACGGAGGCTTCAAATGGAGTTGGGTCAGCGGTAGCACTGGGTGCGGTGGGATGCAAATCATGGTCTTCATAGTTTAGGCAAACAGGTCTGACCGGGCAGTGGTATCTTGGGGCTTTGAACCCAGAAGACACGCTCAGTCCAAACATCTCTCTTTGTCAGGCCACTGTACAGTCTGTGAACCCCCTCATGGGTTGTGTTAATCAGGAAGGTGTGAACCCGCACACCAAGACCTGGTTTTTGTCAAGCTCTCCCTGGGGGACCGGCAAGGAATCCTATCCAGCATCAGAAAATTTGGGTGGTGCCTCCATTCTGATTTAATGCCTGGTCACCCCAGGAACCTGGTCATCTAATTAAAGGCCACAGTGAGGCAGCCCACTGAGATAATCAAGGGCTGCTGGAGAAGGAGAAGTCCATTTTCCAGCTTCAGAGCAGTAATTGGAAGCGAGTTACGGACAGATGTCCACCCTAGGAATATGCCTGTCAAGAAGGACTTTAATGTTGTTGTTGTTAGTTACTTGCGAAGTCGTGTCCAACCCATTGCGACCCCATGGACAACGTTCCTCCAGGCCTTCCTGTCTTCTACCATCTTCTGGAGTCCATTGAAGCTCACGCCTCCTGCTTCAGGGACTCCATCCAGCCACCTCCTTCTCTGTCGTCCCCTTCTTCTCTTGCCCTCCATCTTTCCCAGCATCAGGCTCTTCTCCAGGGAGTCCTTCCTTCTCATTAGGTGGCCAAAGTACTTGAGTTTCAACTTCAGGATCTGGCCTTCTAAGGAGCAGTCGGGGTTGATCTCCTCTAGGACTGACCGGTTGGATCGCCTTGCAGTCCAGGGGACCCGCAGGAGTCTTCTCCAGCACCAGAGTTCAAAGGCCTCCATTCTTTGGTGCTCAGCCTTTCTTATGGTCCAACTTTCACAGCCACACATTGCAACTGGGAAAACCACAGCCTTGACTAGACGCACTTTTGTTGGCAGGGTGACGTCTCTGCTTTTTAGTATGCTGTCTAGATTTGCCATAGCTTTCCGCCCCAGGAGCAAGCGTCTTCTAATTTTTAACTTTAACGTTAGAATGGGTCTTTCCAACCTTGTCCACTTGACGACTGGTGGATTTCAGCTCCCAGCATTCCCCAGCCAGCTGGGGAATGCTGGGAGCTGAAGTCCACCAGTCTTCAAGTGGACAAGGTTGGAGACCTCTTCATTAGAAGGCTTCAGGCAGAAGAACTTTCTCCAGTCCTTGGAGAAACCAAGAATCCATTTGACCTTCTTGGGCCTTCAAGTGAACAGTAAGGTCCACCATCTTGCATAAACTCCGTCAACTCTAGAAAAAACACAGCACCTTCTTAAGGAGAGAGCGAAGAAGCCTTGATTTAACCAATCATCGGTGGTTCAATCGAGACCGGGAAGGGAGTCTATAAGACGACTCCGTCCCAGCCTCCAACGCAAAACACAAAAGCACAAGAGCAGGCCTGCGGCCAACTGGCTGTCGCCCACACATAGCCCACCCGCAACCTCACATCACAAAGAGCGGCAAGGGAAGAACAGGGGTTGCAATGTCAGGGCCTTCCAGCCTGGGTGGGTTGGAAAAGGCGAGGAAAGACGGAGTCTCAAGGCCGAACAAGCCGGCCTCTGTGGTGTCTGGAATGGGGACCCCGCCGTGTCCTTGCCAGGATCCTAGTCGTCCTGGGGCAACAATGAGAGAAAAGTTAGAAAAGGAGCTTTCTTTTGCCTGGAGGAACAGCAACATTGGCCTCTCCAGATTCTCCCACAAGATGCCCTCATCAGCTTGGAATGCCCGATTCGGAGCCAAAACCGCTCGGCGTTTTTGTGATCTGATTTTGTGATGACTAATAAAGGGGAATCTGTGTGGCTCGGGGTTGACATGTGGGGTCCTGGGTGCTCTCTGAGCTGGCTGGTTTCCTTGCGGACGTTTCGTGATCCAAAGTAGGGTAACATCATCAGTGCCAGAAGGGAGTTGGGTTTGCAGGGAGGAGGAGGAGGAGGAGGAGGAGGAGGAGGAGGAGGAGGACGACGACTGTGGGGTCCCTGGTGCTCTCAGAGCTTGGAGGTTTTCTTGCAGACGTTTCATGACCCAACTAGGTAACATCATCAGTGCTAGAAGGGAGGGGGGTTTGAAGAGAGAGAGGAGGAGGAGGAGGAGGAATTGTGGGGTCCTTGGTGCTCTCTGAGCTTGGAGGTTTCCTTGCAGACGTTTCATGACCCAACTAGGTAACATCATCAGTGCTAGAAGGGAGGGGGGTTTGAAGAGAGGAGGAGGAGGAAGAGGAGGAGGAGGAGGAGGAATTATGGGGTCCTTGGTGCTCTCTGAGCTGGCTGGTTTCCTTGCGGATGTTTCATGATCCAAAGTAGGGTAACATCATCAGTGCCAGAAGGGAGTTGGGTTTGCAGGGAGGAGGAGGAGGAGGAGGAGCAGGAGGAGGAAGAGGAGGAGGACGACGACGACAACTGTGGGGTTCCTGGTGCTCTCAGGGGTTGGAGGTTTTCTTGCAGACGTTTCATGACCCAACTATGTAACATCATCAGTACTACAAGGGAGGGGGGTTTGAAGAGAGAGAGGAGGAGGAGGAGGAGGAGGAGGAGGAGGAGGAGGAGGAGGAGGAATTGTGGGGTCCTTGGTGCTCTCTGAGCTTGGTGGTTTCCTTGCAGACTTTTCATGACCCAACTAGGTAACATCATCAGTGCTAGAAGGGAGGGGGGTTTGCAGAGAGGAGGAAGGAGGAGGAGGAGAGGGAGGGGGAGGAGGGGGAGGGGGAGGGGGAGGAGGAGGAATTATGGGGTCCTTGGTGCTCTCTGAGCTTGGTGGTTTCCTTGCAGACGTTTAATTATTGTTTAATTCTATGATCTGGTGTCTGCAAACCTCAGAGTTAGTTTTCTTTCGACATTACCATGCCGTGTATTCAATAAGCAGTTAAGATTTCCGGAAATGGAATGAACCTGGAATTTTATCTGGATCCTCGAGCCGGATGTTGATCTTAGAAGTCATGGAATCCCAGGACCGAAAGGGACCTATGAGGTCTTCTAGTCCAACCCCCGGATCTCCAGGGTCTACCAAGGACAAAGCCAAAGACGACCCAGGGAGACATTTCCATACACTCTTTAATGAAATTGTTTGGGGGATGTTACCCCTTACACAGGGGACGTTCTGGTGTTTGGTGAGCTAGAACCGTGCTTTTCAACCTTGGTGACTTCGCAGGTGGCCTTCAACGCCCAGAATCCCCCAGAGACCTTGCTGTTAGAATCACAGGGTTAACGACGCCTGGCACAACAAATGACCAGCTTTAATTGCTGGAGCAGAAAAGCAGGAGGAGGAGGAAGAGGACAGCCAGGATGGGTGATTCAAAGCCTGTGACAGGTGACATTTATAGGAAGATGACGCATTGGGCAGAAAACGGATGCTCAAGGAGAAGCATCTGCTGCTTCCGAATCACTGGCAGCGGGCAAGAGGCAGAAAATAGAATAGAATAGAATAGAATAGAATAGAATAGAATAGAATAGAATAGAATAGAATAGAATAGAATTAGAATTAGAATTAGAATTAGAATAGAATATAGAATAGAATTAGAATAGAATTAGAATAGAATAGAATATAGAATAGAATAGAATATAGATTAGAATGTAGAATAGAATAGAACAGAATATAGAATAGAATATAGAATATAGAATAGAATAGAATTAGAACAGAATTAGAATTAGAATAGAATATAGAATAGAATAGAATAGAACAGAACAGAATATAGAACAGAATATAGAACAGAATAGAATAGAATAGAATATAGAATAGAACAGAATATAGAATAGAATATAGAATATAGAATAGAATAAAACAGAATTAGAATAGAATTAGAATTAGAATAGAATATAGAATAGAATAGAATAGAACAGAATATAGAATAGAATAGAATATAGAATAGAATATAGAATAGAATAAAACAGAATTAGAATAGAATAGAATTAGAATTAGAATAGAATATAGAATATAGAATATAGAATATAGAATATAGAATATAGAATATAGAATAGAATAGAATAGAATAGAATAGAATAGAATAGAATAGAATAGAATAGAATAGAATAGAATAGAATAGAAAATATGGAATGGACCCTGGAAGTCTTCTAGTCCACCCCCCTGCTCATGCAGGAGAACCGACATCATCACGGACAAGTGACTGTCCAGCTTCTTCTGAAAGATCTCCAGGGATGGAGCGCCCCCGGTTTCTGGTAGGTATGGATCTCCTTTGGAGCTTCATCCAGCCCAAAAACCCCGGGACCCTGCAACCGTCATAAACACAGGCCAAGCATCTGAGTTTTGATCGTGCGACTGTGGGGACGGTACAATAGTGCTCTCTGAGCTTGGTTGTTTCCTTGGAGACGTTTCATTACCTGACTAGGGAACATCATCAGCGTCAGAAGCAATTTGGATGAAAGCACTTGCCTTCTAGCATGGATGATGTTACCTAATTGGGTTGTGAAACGTCTGCAAGAAAACCACCAAGCTCAGAGAGCATCAATTCCTTCTCTATTCCACAAACCCTACTCCTTACTAGTACTGATGCTGTTATCTGGTTGGGTCGTGAAATGTCTGCAGGGAAACCACCCAGCTCAGAGAGCACCCAGGACCTTAGAATCCTCCTCCTCCTCCTCTCTGTAATTTCCCCTTTTTTTTAGCATTGATGATATTACCTAGTTGGGTCATGAAACGTCTGCAAGAAAACCATCCAGCCCAGACAGCACCCTGGAACCCACAATCCTTTCCTCCTCCTCCTCCTCCTCCTCCTCCTCCCCCCTGTAATTTCCCCTCCCTTCTACACTGATGATGTTCCCTAGTTGGGTCATGAAACGTCTGCAAGAAAACCACCCAGCCCAGAGAGCACCCTGCAACCACAGGCCTTTCCTCCTCCTCCTCCTCCTCCTCCTCCTCCTCCTCCTCCACCACCACCACCACCACCACTGCCACCATCTCCCCAATCTCTTTCCCTTCTAGCACTGATGATGTTATCTAGTTGGGTAATAAAACATCTGTAAGAAAACAGCCAAACTCAGAGAGCACTCAGGAGCTCCTCCTCCTCCTCCTCTTCCTCTTCCTCCTCCACCTCCTCCTCTCTGCAAACCCCTCTCCCTTCTAGCCCTGAGGATGTTCCCTAGTTGGGTCATGAAACGTCTACAAGAAAACCACCCAGCTCAGAGAGCGCCTGGAACCCACATTTCAACCCTGAGCTATAATATTCCCTTCTAAAATAAATAAATACTGTATTTCCTGGGCCCTAAATTGACAAAAGCATGGAGCACACCACACATTTCGGTGCACCCCGAATGCACAAATGTGACCGTATGTGCGTGTCCCTCGGTGAGTCTCACCCAAAGTCGTCAAATTCATCTCCTGTCGAAAGTCAAGCTGGATTCAGCTACGCTTGCCTCCAGCAGCTGTGGGTGGCCCAATACAGGCAGTCCTCGACTTACGACCGTTGAGCCCAACATTTTTGCCGCTAAGTGAAACATTTAATAGGTGAGTTTTGCCTCATTTTTACAACCTTTCTTGCCACAGTTGTTAAGGGAATTGTGTAGTTGTTAAGACAGTAACACAGTTGTTAAGTGAATCTGGCTTGCCCATGGACTTTTGCTTGTCAGGTCACAAAAAGGGGATCACCGCGACCGTCACAAATATGAGTCAGTTGCCAAGTGTCCGAATTTTGATCACGTGATCACGGGGATGCTAAAACGGACATAAGTGTGAAAAACGGTCATAAGTCACTTTTTTCAGTGCCGCTGTAATTTCGAACGGCCGCTAAACGAACTGTTGAGAGTCGAGGACTACCTGTACTGGAGGTTTTTAAGAACAGATTGGACAAGCATTTGTCCAAAATTGTGTAGAGTCTCCTGCTTGAGCAAGGGGTTGGACTAGAGGACCTCTCGGGTCGCTTCCAATTCTGTTATTCTGCAAAGGTCTCCCGCTTGAGCAGGGGGTTGGACTAGATGACCTCTAGGTTCCCTTCCAATTCTGTTATTCTGCAAAGGTCTCCCGCTTGAGCAGGGGGTTGGACTAGAGGACCTCCAGGGTCCCTTCTAACTGTTATTCTGCAAAGGTCTTTTGCTTGAGCTGGGGGTTGGACTAGAAGACCTCTAGGGTCCCTTCTGTTATTCTGCAAGGGTCTCCTGCTTCAGCAGGGGGTTGGACTAGAGGATCTCCAAGATCCCTTCCAACTCTGTTATTCTGGAAAGGTCTCCTGCTTGAGCTGGGGGTTGGACTAGAGGACCTCCAAGGTCGCTTCCAACTCTATCATTCTGCAAGGGTCTCCTGCCTGAGCAGGGGGTTGGACTAGAAGACCTCTAGGGTCCCTTCTGTTATTCTGCAAGGGTCTCCTGCTTGAGCAGGGGGTTGGACTAGATGACCTCTAGGTTCCCTTTCAATTTTGTTATTCTGCAAAGGTCTCCTGCTTGAGCAGGGGGGTTGGACTAGATGACCTCCAAGGTCCCTTCCGACTCTGTTATTCTGCAAGGGTCTCTTGCTTGAGCAGGGGGGTGGACTAGATGACCTCCAAGGTCCCTTCCAACTCTATCATTCTGCAAGGGTCTCCTGCTTGAGCTGGGGGTTGGACTAGAGGATCTCCAAGATCCCTTCCAATTCTGTTATTCTGCAAGGGTCTCCTACTTGGGGGTGGGACTAGAGGACCTCCAAGGTCTCTTCCAACTCTTGTTACGTCTCCGCCTGGGACACCCCTGCTGGCCACCAACACGTCTTCTTCGGGCTTTCAGCCGGGCCCTGCCGTTTGGGGGAGAAGCCGAGGACCCAACCGGGACCCAGCCAGGTCAACGGGTGAGGCGAGTCCCCTCTTACCTTTGGTGTCGTTGACCGGGTCCATGTGCCTGTAAATGTACCCCTCTAAGTAGGAATGGAACTTGGGCGTGGGCGGGAAGAAGGCCAGGCAGATGGACATCAGCTCCCAACCTCGGGCCAGGCTCTCGTAGCGGAAGTTCTCGGTGGTCTGCCGGCACAGCTGGATGTAGAGTTCGTCCCGGAGGCCCTGCATGCTCCAGCCTTTGGTGGCGATCTCCAGGGCCACGCTCAGCTGGTCGGCCTTCGACCGCCGGTCGCCCATGTACATCTGGATGAGTTTGAAGATCTCGCAGGCTTCCTTCTTGACGTTCCGGTCGCTGGTCATGATCATGGGCTTCTTGATGGACTCGCTGCTCCAGGCCAGCATGTTGGCGATGGAGATCTTGCGCCGGAAGAGGCCCTGGGTGTGCTTGTTGAAGTGCTTGGAGGCCCAGTTCTCAATGTCCGTCTCCGAGGAGGGCTTCCTCAGGTTGAAGGTGGGGAAGATACAGCTGCTGCTGGGCATCATGTTCCGGTTTTGTCGGCTGCTCTCGAACTGGACGCAGGCACCCAGGTCTTCCGACTGGGGAGAGAAGGCAAAAGAGAGGACAACCGTGAGCAACAACAACAACAATAATAATAATAAAAAGTTGGAAGGGATCTTGGAGGTCTTTATGACAGTTGCAACGTCCTGGGGGGGGGTCACAAGATCCCCTTTTGCAACCTTCTGACAAGCAAAATACTACTACTATTACTACTACTACTACTACTACTACTACAACTACTAGAACTCTCTGCTATGACCTGACCGTCTTGGGTGGCCCTGCACGGCATAGCTTATAGCTTCATTGAGTTACACAAGCCCCTTCGCCACGACAAGGCAGTAATCCATAAAGGGGATTACTACTACTACTACTACTACTACTACTACTACTACTACTAATAATAATAATAATAATAATAATAATAATAATAATAATAATAATAAAGTTGGAAGGGATCTTGGAAGTCATCTAGTCCAACTCCCTGCTCAGGCAGGAAACCCTATACCAGGGGTCTTCAAACTTGGCCCTTTTATGACTGGTGGACTTCAACTCCCAGAATTCTTCAGTCGGCCATTTTGATGAAACTGCGGACTTGGATCCAGACCAGGGGCCTTCAAATTTGGCCCTTTTATGACTGGAGGACTTCAACTCCCAGAATTCCTCAGTCGGCCATTTTGATGAAACTGCGGGCTTGGATCCAGACCAGGGGCCTTCACACTTGGCCCTTTTATAACTGGAGGAATTCTGGGAGTTGAAGTCCACAAGTCATTAAAAAGGCAAGTTTGAAGACCCCTGCTCTTACCTCTCATATGGCACCTAGGAATGCTGGGAATTGTAGTTCTAGCATTCCCGAAGGGCTGAAGAAGAAAAATTTGATTTTTTCACTTTCCCAAAGGGTTAATGTGCTGTTATATGCAAATATTACTGTAATGCGCTCTACATGGGGCTACCCTTGAAGAGCGTTCGGAGGCTGCAGTTGGTTCAGAATGCAGCCGCGAGAGCGATTGTGGGCGCGCCAAGGTACGCCCACGTGTCACCTATCCTCCGCGAGCTGCACTGGCTTCCTGTGGGTCTCCGGACGCAATTCAAGGTGTTGGTTATCACCTTTAAAGCCCGGTGAGGTCCCATAGATTGGGCCTCCTTCAGGTCCCGTCGGCCAGACAATGTCGGCTGGCGGGCCCTCGGGGAAGGGCCTTTTCTGTGGTGGCTCCGACCTGGTGGATTCAACTTCCCCCCCGAGGTTCGAACTACTCCCACCCTGCCAGCCTTTAAGAAAGCCGTTAAAACTGACTTCCGGTGGTTGAAGCGGTGGAGATGGCGGCTACTTTGTAGCCGTCCTCCTGAGAAGGTGTCAGATCCGCGGAGCACAGCTTTCATCAGCTGGCCCGCGGCTCGCAATCCCCTTCCCGGGCGAAGGGAAGGGGTAGAGATCGCATGAATAGAGGTAGAACCTCTTAACTCTCCCTGGATTTTTATTTCAGGGGAGTAGAAAGAGTGCTCCCTCGGAGTTCATTGCCTTCTCCGCCTCTCAGCTGTCTTTGTTTCTTCGGAAACAAAGCGAAACGCCGCTACCATCTCCGTTTTTAAAGTAACCGTGAGTAATCTTAAACCGGACAGAACTGTTTAAAGGATTGTATTTATAGTTCAGTTTTATTTTATATTTTTAGCCTAGTTAGTTTATTTAGCACGCGCTGATTTTTTTTTTATTTTTTTTTTGAGCTTTTTTTTTTTTCTCGGGCGGAAAAGTGAGAGTGAAAGTAAAATGGCGTTTTGAAAGTTTTTTTTCCTTTGAAAGACGGACCGGCTGAATTGTTGTTTAATACTCTCTTCCTCTTTAAGCCTCTTTTTTTTTTATTATTGCTGGGGAGCTTTTAGATTGATTTTATTTTATTCTATTTTATTGTGCTTTTAATCTTTTTTTTTGGACTACTTATTTTTTATTAGTACTTTTATGAAGAAAGGAAGATAAATTAAAATGGCTTCAAAACGACAACCAGCTATTGTAACCTCTAAAGTAACTTCTTCTCCTGCCACTTCTACTGTGCAACAACAACTTAAAATAATACCTTCAGTGCAGCAACCTAAATCTACTTCACCTTCACCTCCCCCATCTGGCACATCAGCACAAGACATTAAAGAAATAATGGTAAGTGCTGTGTCACAGTTTAGGGAGGAAATGAAACAACTTTTGGACCAGAATAAATCTGAAACTAAGGAGGAAATGAAGAAAGAGATGAAAGAGCTTTTAGAACAGAATAATGCTATTTTGAGGGATGATATACTTTTAGCTCTATCTGGAATGGCCTCAGTGGTTGTGAAGCTGGACTCCAGAGTAGAGGAAATTGCAGAAACTGTTGAACTTTTGGATTATAAATTTCAAGATATGGAGAAAAAAGTGGAAACCTCACAAGATGATATTCTTATGTTCCAGTACAGACAGATGGAATATGCTTTGAGAATAAGGGGCCTGAAAGAAGATAAAACTCAAGATGTGATGGAAATGGTGATTAATGACTTGGCTGTTATTTTGAATATAGATAAAGAAGAGTTACGTGGGGACGTGGAAAGAATCTATAGAGTCAATTCTTGGATTGCAAAACAGAGGAATTTGCCTAGAGATGTGGTGATATATTTTGCTAAGAAGTCCTTGCGAAATCAGATTCTCCAAACTTTTTATAATAAAAGATTTCAGATTGCTGCTCAAGATGTTATTATCTTAAAGGAAATTCCACCTAAAATTCTAAGAAGCAGAAAAGATTTTGCTTTTTTAGCAAATGAACTTAAAGCAAGACAAATGCCATTCAGATGGGAGATCCCGACGGGCATTGTTTTGAGCCATGCGGGGACACGTTATAGAATTAATACAGTTGCTAAAGCCAAGGAATTTTATAAAACGGTCCTGGGTGCAGGCTCTCCTTTGCCCATGATGCACAAAGTCTTGAGTGATAAAGAGATGGAACAGAAATCTGAAAGTACAGAGATGATGGCTGCTGGACAGGTGGTATGGATGTCTCAATCAGAAGTTAAAGAACAGAGAATGACCCGTGCAGCACATAAACGTAAAGAAAAAGAACAACAGAAAAAAGAAAAAGAAATTGAAGAATCTAGTCAGCAAATTGCTTCAGTGCCGGTGGGAGGAGCAAGACCCAAAAGTTCTGCAACATATTCAGCAGCAGCAGAATTTGAGCGGATCTTCTCCAGGCTCAAGGCTAAGGGAGATGGCAAAGCTCCTGTCCTGGAATGTTAATGGATTAAACATTCCTCAAAAGAGAAGAAAAATTTATCATTATTTGAAACAACATAACAATGACATCATTTGTTTGCAAGAAACTCATATTACAGCTAAAGATCAAAAATATTTAAATAATCCTCGCCTGGGATCTCATTTTGTATCTCCCGCCCCTGGGAAAAAAGGGGGTGTGGTAATATATGTTAAACAGAATTTATCTGCTACCCTTTTAGAATCAGATCCTCATGGAAGATATGTTATGCTTGAACTTGGCTTATATGGTAAGAAAATTCTTATTGTGGGGCTATATGCACCAAACCAGCAACAGGAGCAATTTTATAGGCTGTTACATCAGAAAATAACTCTGTTGGATTATAGATCTGTGATTTTAATGGGAGATTGGAATGGCGTCTTAGATATACAAAAGGACAAAAAAGGTTCTTTTACTTTTTCTAAACAGGCTAAATTACCTAAAGCCTTCTTTGACATGAAAGAAGATTGGGAATTGAGAGACTATTGGCGTGAACGTAATCAAGAAGAAAGGGACTTTACTTTTTTTTCAGATAGACACCATTCTCTTTCAAGAATTGATTTCTTTTTGATTACAACAGACTTATACAACAGGGTGAAGAACGTAAAAATTTTTCCTAGGACATTGTCTGATCATAGTCCAGTTTGGATGGAACTGTTCGCAGAAAAAGAAGATAGGAGATCCTGGAGGGTGAATGAGAATTTATTTAAACAAGAAAAAAATGTTCACAAATTAAAGGAATGTTTAAAGGAATATTTTGCTTTAAATATGAATAAGGGAACATCAATGTCAATGGTGTGGGATGCAAGTAAAGCCTTTATGCGTGGTATTTTGATAAAAATGAATAACTTGCATAGACAAAAACAGACTCAGAAACGTAAAGATTTAGAAGATGAGATTAAATTAAAAGAGAAACTTCTAAACATAAATCCTTTAGATGAAAAAGTGAAAGGAGCTTTAAAATTGTTAAAAGCACAATTTAACATGTTGGTGGCTGATCAAGCTGCAACTAATTTATTATATATGAAACAAAACACATTTTGTAATGCTAATAAACCAGGGAGATGGTTGGCTTATCAGTTAAGAAAGAAACAGAAACAGAGGAATATAGATAAAATAAATTATAATGGTAAACTGGTTTATCAGAAAGAATTGATTAAGAAATCCTTTTTAGAATATTACCAAAAATTATATAAGAGTACTAATATTCAAATTACAGATATAAATAATTATTTAGGTAAAGTTAATTTTCCTAAATTAACAGAAGATCAGGAAAAAGAGATTAATGGTTTAATTACCAAGGAAGAAATTGTTATAGCTATTAAACAATTGAAATTGGGCAAAGCGCCGGGTACGGATGGGTTGACATCTATTTATTATAAAACCTTAGTAGAAGAGATGACTCAACCGTTGTGTGAATTGTTCAATAATTTATTACAGGGTTTAGAGATCCCCCCATCCTGGCGTAATGCATTTATATCATTGATCCCAAAAGATAATCAAGATCTTACTCTGCCTAAAAGTTATAGGCCTATATCTCTTTTAAATGTGGATTATAAGATTTTTGCAAAAATTTTAGCTAATAGGTTTATGGGGATTTTGCAGCAGCTTATACATAAGGATCAATCGGGTTTTATAACTGGAAGGTATATGAAAAATAATGTGAGACAAATTATTAACTTATTAGAGTATTTAGAAAAGAATAACCAAGTCTCTGCAGGCCTGATATTTTTGGATGCTGAAAAAGCCTTTGACCAAGTGAATTGGCAGTTTGTGTTATGCTTAATTAAAGAGACGAATTTTGGACAAAATATATTACAAGTATTATCTAATATATATCAGAAACAGACTGCCCAACTAATTGTAAATGGGGGTTTGTCAGAGGCTTTTGTAATAGAAAAAGGAACAAGACAGGGATGTCCGTTATCCCCGTTATTGTTCGTTTTAACATTGGAAATTTTGTTGATTAAAATTCGGGAGTCTCAAGAAATAAAAGGAATAGAAATTAATAAAAAGGAATATAAGTTAAGAGCCTTTGCAGATGACTTGGTTGTTACTTTATCTCAACCTACTTGTTCGGTGGTAAAATTGTTACAATTGATTCAACAATATGGACGTGTTTCTGGTTTTAAAATTAACAATAATAAGACTAAAATACTAGCTAAAAATATGACTAATGGTGATAAACAGGTTTTAGTTAATTTAACAGATTTTGAAATTGTTGATAAGGTAAAATATTTGGGGGTTACATTATCTGCTTCTAATGCAAAACTGTATAAAAATAATTATGAAAAGTTGTGGATGGAGGTACAGAAGGATTTAAAAAATTGGAATAATTTACAGTTATCCCTTATGGGTAGAATTGCAGTTATTAAAATGAATGTTCTGCCAAAGTTTATTTTTTTGTTTCAAATGTTACCTATCTTAAAGAATGATCGTAATTTAGAGGAATGGCAAAAAGGCATTAATAAATTTGTTTGGGCAGGGAAAAAACCAAGGGTGAAACTGAAAATAATGCAAGATTTTCGCGAGAGAGGTGGACTCAAGGTGCCAAATGTGAAATTGTATTACGATGCTGTAGTATTGACACTGATTAGCGACTGGGTGAATTTAACAAATATAGAAATACTTCATTTGGAAGGTTGGGACCTACTTTTTGGATGGCATGCCTATTTAATATTTGACAAAAAAGTGGATCGGGTCTTTAAGTCTCATATTATAAGAATCTCTTTGCTTAGAGTCTGGAGAAAATATTATAAAAGTGATTTTAAAATACCATTATGGGCTATACCTCGGCATGCCATAGAGGGTATAAGGAAAGGGGTTAATATGGATATGGTCTCTTATGCACAATTACTCAGATGGGATGGTCAAGATTGGGAGCTAAAATCTTTGGAAGAATTAATACATGAAAATTTAACTTATTCATGGTTCCAATATAGACAAATAGCGGATAGATGGAAGATGGATTGTAAAATGGGCTGGCTTAGAGAAGATGGAATTTTTTTAAAGCAAGTCAGAGATCAAAGGCCAACCCATATTAAGAGAGTTTATGGGGTATTAGTAGAATTGGATTCAGAACCTGAACTAGTCAAAGATTGTATGATAAAATGGGCACAGAATATTGGTGAAACGATTTCAATGGATACTTGGGAACTTATTTGGATAAGAAATGTTAAATTCACACAGGCGCAAAATTTAAGAGAGAATTTCTATAAGATGTTTTATAGATGGCACCTTGATCCAAAGAAAATGTCTATTATGTACCCTAATCTACAACCGAAATGTTGGAGATGTGGATACTTGGATGCTACTTATTATCATATGTGGTGGACGTGTAAGCATATAAAAGCTTTTTGGATTAAGATATGGTGGAATATTCAAAGAATTTTTAAAAGGAGGGTAAAATTTAATCCGCAATTATTTTTATTAGGTATTGTTATTGATTGTGATGCTAAAGAGGTTATATTGATGTTAAACTTGATTACAGCCGCTAGGCTGTTAATAGGACAATATTGGAAGAAGGAATCTTTGCCTACTCTACAAGAATGGTTTTATAAAGTTTCATATCTGGCAGAAATGGCAAAGATTTCGGCTTTTTTAAAAGACCAATCTCAAGAGAAATTTTTTGTGGTATGGGAAAAATGGATAAGTTTCATACAATATAATTTGGATATGGGAAAATATTATTTAGCTTTTTTATAATTTGTATTTTATTCCCTTCTTGTTTTTCTTTTCTTTTTTTTCTTTCTTTTTTCTTTCTCTCTCTCTTTCTTAGTATATATTATTCATTTTAAGTTTATGTTATGTATATTATTATTACACATATTATTATTGGGATTCTTATTATTATTATTTTTAAATATTTTAATATTTTAAAAACTGTAAACATTATTCTTGTTAAAAATTTGTTAAAAAATCCTATATTCAGTTCTGGGAAGTCGGGGGGGGGAGGGCGGTTTGGGAGGGGGGTTGGATGTTTAATTTGTAAAACTTTTGAAAAATTTCAATAAAAAAAAAAAAAAGAAAGCCGTTAAAACTGTCCTGTTCCGGAAGGCCTGGGGCTGATGTCCCCGGGGGGGGGGGGGGATATGATCGGACTTGCGGTATGATTGTATTATTTTATTGTTTTATTGTTAGATGATTGTTTTAATTTTGTACGCCGCCCTGAGTCCTTTGGGATTGGGCGGCATATAAATAAAATTAAATAAATAAATAAATAAATAAATATTTTTCCTCTCCTTACAGGGGCATTCCTGTATACTGAAATTCCCAGTGTATGCCTTGATGTTTTCAAATATTCACTTTATTTATTAAATTTATGCCCGCTATCCAAAGCGACTCTGGACTTTTGAACAATATAATCAAATCCTGAATTTAGAAAGAATTTAAAATGCTGTCTTGCAGGCCTCTCGCTAAGCATACAGTTTTCCTGTCTGGAGAGATAGATAGATAGATAGATAGATAGATAGATAGAGAGAGAGAGAGAGAGAGAGAGAGAGAGAGAGAGAGAGAGAGAGAGAGAGAGAGAGAGAGAGAGAGAGAGAGAGAGAGAGAGAGAGAGAGAGAAGAGAGATTTTTCCTTCTTAAATCCCTGCCGTTTAGTTGTGTTTCATTTATTTGCTTCCCTTAACTGTGCATTCAATTTCTTGTACAGCTCATCTCACCTAACTGGAGAGGGGGTGGGATATTCTGCAAATATAAAACAAGAGAAACACCTGAACGGAAGCACAGATTAAAACAGTGGTTAAAAAACGGGATTAACACTTACAGGTTAAAAAATTAAAAAATAAAATTCGGTGGGAGAAAAAGCGTAACGAAGCACTCTTGGACACACACACATACACACATCCCTGCTAACTTACCACTGAAGAAAAATTAAAATTAAAACTACAGGCCGCGACCGGCTTGTCAGCCAAATGCAGTTCGTTGCTACGAGTGTTTTTATTTGAAAATTGGAGAGTCTCCCGGCACCCTTCAAGTATTTGCTTCACAGAAGGAAATTTAAATTTAAATTTAAACCCGTTGGCTGTCATTCCAAAATGCAGATTGGGGAACAAAAGACTGAAGTAAAAGAAAACCAGGAAAAAAATATCCCTAAAAGACATCGCTGACCTTCCCAGTCATCATAACTAGATGACCAAAGGATACTGAATCTTTTCCAAATACTGGGGGGGGGGGATTCTCGGGGTTTCTTGCAACCGTTGCTTGTTCAAGAGTTTCTTCCTTCCGTCTCCGCTGGAACAATCTTCCAAACAGAGAATAAACCAGCTCAGGACAAGCTTATAATCAATCTTAACGCAGCAGGTAAACATGTGTTAGGAGCTTAGTGCTTCCCGGGATTATAAACTGGGGGGTGAAAACAAGCCAGGTTGAACAGAATAACAGAAATATGTGGCTTTTTATGGTTTAAGAAAAACACAACAACAACAACAACAGAACAGAATAACAGAGTCGGAAGGGCCCAGAATAGTATAGGGCAGGGGTAGGCAACCTCGGCTCTTTTATGACTCATGGACTTCAATTCCCAGAATTCCTGAGTCAGCTAGGCTGACTCAGGAATTCTGGGAGTTGAAGTCCATGAGACATAAAAGAGCCGAGGTTGCCTACCCCTGGTATAGGGTCTCCGGTTGAGCAGGGGGTTGGACTTTTCCAACTCTCTTATTATTTAATTAATCAGTAGAATATCTTGCCTCTAGTCTAGAAGTTGTGGGTGCTTCATTACTGGAGGTTTTCAAAAAGAAATTGGACCGTCATTTTTTCTGAAGGGGTACAGGGTCTACTGCTTGAGCAGGGGGTTGGACTAGAAGACCTCCAAGGTCCCTAACTCATTTCTCCTAAATGCACAGACACAGTGCACATAAGCGCACGCTATTTTTGCTGCTGTGTGCATGTGTGGTCTGCTGGGAGATGTTTTATCTGTAAAACCAAGCCGATAAATATGCCTGGAGCAGGGTTTCCTAACCTCAGCGAGTTTAAGATAGCTGTGCTGGCTGGGGAATCCTGGGAGTTGAAGTCCACCCATCTGAAAGTCGCTAAGGTTCAGAAACACTGGCTGGCTGGGGAATTCTGGGAGTTGAAGTCCACACCTCAGAGTTGCTGAGGTTCAGAAACACTGGCTGGCTGGGGAATTCTGGGAGTTGAAGTCCACACCTCAGAGTTGCTGAGGTTCAGAAACACTGACTGGCTGGGGAATTCTGGGAGTTGAAGTCCACACCTCAGAGTTGCTGAGGTTCAGAAACACTGGCTGGCTGGGGAATTCTGGGAGTTGAAGTCCACACCTCAGAGTTGCTGAGGTTCAGAAACACTGACTGGCTGTGGCATCTTGGGAATTGAAGTCCATCCATCTCAAAATATGCTGAGGTTCAGAAACATTGGCTGGCTGGGGAATTCTGGGAGCTGAAGTCCACACCTCAGAGTTGCTGAGGTTCAGAAACACTGGATGGCTGGGGAATTCTGGGAGTTGAAGTCCAGACCTCAGAGTTGCTGAGGTTCAGAAACATTGGCTGGCTGGGGAATTCTGGGAGCTGAAGTCCACACCTCAGAGTTGCTGAGGTTCAGAAACACTGGATGGCTGGGGAATTCTGGGAGCTGAAGTCCACACCTCAGAGTTGCTGAGGTTCAGAAACACTGGATGGCTGGGGAATTCTGGGAGTTGAAGTCCACGTCTCAGAGTTGCTGAGGTTCAGAAACACTGGATGGCTGGGGAATTCTGGGAGTTGAAGTCCAGACCTCAGAGTTGCTGAGGTTCAGAAACATTGGCTGGCTGGGGAATTCTGGGAGCTGAAGTCCACGTCTCAGAGTTGCTGAGGTTCAGAAACACTGACTGGCTGTGGCATCTTGGGAATTGAAGTCCACCCATCTCAAAATATGCTGAGGTTCAGAAACATTGGCTGGCTGGGGAATTCTGGGAGCTGAAGTCCACACCTCAGAGTTGCTGAGGTTCAGAAACACTGGATGGCTGGGGAATTCTGGGAGTTGAAGTCCAGACCTCAGAGTTGCTGAGGTTCAGAAACATTGGCTGGCTGGGGAATTCTGGGAGCTGAAGTCCACGTCTCAGAGTTGCTGAGGTTCAGAAACACTGACTGGCTGTGGCATCTTGGGAATTGAAGTCCACCCATCTCAAAATATGCTGAGGTTCAGAAACATTGGCTGGCTGGGGAATTCTGGGAGCTGAAGTCCACACCTCAGAGTTGCTGAGGTTCAGAAACACTGGATGGCTGGGGAATTCTGGGAGTTGAAGTCCAGACCTCAGAGTTGCTGAGGTTCAGAAACATTGGCTGGCTGGGGAATTCTGGGAGCTGAAGTCCACACCTCAGAGTTGCTGAGGTTCAGAAACACTGGATGGCTGGGGAATTCTGGGAGCTGAAGTCCACACCTCAGAGTTGCTGAGGTTCAGAAACACTGGATGGCTGGGGAATTCTGGGAGTTGAAGTCCACGTCTCAGAGTTGCTGAGGTTCAGAAACACTGGATGGCTGGGGAATTCTGGGAGTTGAAGTCCAGACCTCAGAGTTGCTGAGGTTCAGAAACATTGGCTGGCTGGGGAATTCTGGGAGCTGAAGTCCACGTCTCAGAGTTGCTGAGGTTCAGAAACGTTGACTGGCTGGGGTATCTTGGGAATTGAAGTCCACCCATCTCAAAATACGCTGAGGTTCAGAAACATTGGCTGGCTGGGGAATCCTGGGAGTTGAAGTCCACAAAGTGGCCATGCTGGAGACCCCTGGCCTAAGAAATCAACGACAGGACAGCTGAGATGATGGCTGACAGACAATTGCCATGTTTGTTGACCTCTTGTCTAAGGGAACCGTGACAGGACAGCTGACATGATGAGTGATGGACAGTTGACAGGATGGGCCTGTCCTAGGACACCTGACAGGTCCTTGTCAGGAGACACAGACACAGACACACACACACAACTCTACCACCATTTATGGAGTGCTCCAATTCCCCCACACAATACCTGGTCTTTCAGACCAGAGGATTAATCTGGACGTGTATGTTTAATGCTGAATCATTTCCAAATAATAAAGCTTTTGTAGATTAACCGCAGAGGCTCTAGGTCTGCCGGACCTCCCTCGCAGCTAAGATCTCCCAATTCAAATCCGTCCTGCAGGCCTCAAGTATGAGTCATCTTCATTTCTCTGAAGGAGTTTTTTTTTCCTTTTCCAGAAGCAAATCCCTTCCACCTCTCCTTTCAGGAAATTTATTTTTAATTTCTTTCTTTCAAGTGGCACTTCTCCTCCTTTCCCAGATCGGATGCCAGTAAAGGTCAAGGACCCTTCAGCTCCCAGGACCTCGCTCCGTTCTTATATAATAATAATAATAATAATAATAATAATAATAATAATAATAATAATAATAATAATAATAATAATAATAATAATAATCTGGAAATAATAAAGCAACAAATAACAGCTATAGCCAGGAAAATCAGTAGATATGAAGCTCGAATTGCAAACTATAGGCAGAACCTCCAATTTCAATCCAATCAGAAATGTTTCTACCAATCCATCAATGGAAAAACTGCAAGGAATCAGCCAGTACCTGACAAGGAAGAAACAGTGCAGTTCTGGAAGCAGATATGGGATAACCCAAAGAAATACAACAAGGATGCGGCTTGGTTAAAAGAGGTGGATGCAAATAAAACAGAAGTTGAAATGAAAGAACTAGTAATAACAACAAAAATGGTAGAAAAAAGAGCAAAGAAAATCAAAAATTGGTCAGCACCAGGTGAAGATGAACTGCATGGGTTTTGGTTGAAACATCTAACTGTTATACACCCACTCATTGCCAAACAGTTCAACAATATACTACAAGGAGGAGAAATTGAAAAGTGGCTAACAACTGGGAAAACCTACCTAATAATGAAAAATCCAGCAAAAGGGGCAACACCAGGTAACTACAGGCCAATTACCTGCTTACCAACAACTTTCAAATTACTAACTGGTGTAGTAGCTGATGCAGTGCAACAGCATCTAGTTGAAAACAATCTCTTTCCACCTGAGCAGAAAGGAAACCGCCCCAACAGCAGAGGAACAAAAGATCAACTCCTAATAGACAAAATGATCTTGGAAAACTGCAAGAGAAGGAAGACCAACCTGAATGTGGCATGGATTGACTACAAAAAGGCATTTGACTCTCTGCCACATGATTGGATAATAAAGTGCCTAGAAATAACAGGAGTCAGTAGAAACATCAGAAAATTTGTGCAAAGATCGATGGCACAATGGAAGACACAGTTGCAGATCAATGGTGAGAGGCTGGGAGAGGTTAATATCAAGAGAGGAATATTTCAAGGAGATTCATTATCACCATTACTATTTGTTATTGCACTGTTTCCTCTGTCAACAATACTGAATAACTCAGGACATGGCTATCAAACATCAAAAACATCTGCCAGACTATCCCACCTCCTTTATATGGATGATCTGAAGCTGTATGGAAAAACATCATCTGAAATAGAATCGCTGCTCAACACTGTCCGTATATATAGCCAAGATATTGTAATGGAGTTTGGCTTGGACAAATGTGCCACACTTACTATCAAACAAGGAAAAATAGTGAAAACTGAAGGAATCAAGATGCCCCACGAAAATAACATTAAGAGTCTGGATGGGGAAGAATACTACAAATACTTGGGTATCCTTCAAGCTGACAACATCAAGCACACTGAAGTCAAGAAAAAGATTAGAGGTGAATACATCAAGAGAGTGAAGAAGATCTTAAAATCCAAACTCAATGGAGGAAATACCATAAAGGCAATCAACACCTGGGCAATCCCAGTCATTAGGTACACAGCTGGAATAGTGGACTGGACTCAAGCAGAACTAAAAGCAATGGATAGGCAGACCAGAAAAATAATGACAATGAATCATGCCCTTCATCCACGCAGTGACATTGATAGACTTTATCTACCAAGGCAAATAGGTGGGCGTGGAATGCTACAGTACATCAGATGGTTGAAGAAGAAAAAAGGGCTTTGGAAGAATATCTGAAGAACAATGATGAAGATGCATTGAAATTAGTATATCAGGAAGGCTTACTAACTACTGGAGAGACCAAACTGGCCTACAAGAAAGACCAAATGAAGAACAGAATAGAGGCATGGGAAGACAAAGCACTACATGGCCAATACATGAAAAAAATAGCTGGGAAAGCAGATAATAATAAAACCTGGCAATGGCTAAGAGCAGGAAAATTGAAGAAAGAGACCGAGGGACTAATTCTGGCTGCACAAGACCAAGCCTTAAGGACAAATGCATACAAAGTCAAAATTGAGAAGACAGCAACAGACAGTAAGTGCCACCTATGCAAAGAAGCTGAAGAAACAGTGGACCACTTGGTAAGCTGTTGCAAGAAGATTGCACAGACTGATTACAAGCAGCGGCATGACAAAGTAGCAACGATGGTGCATTGGAAGATCTGCAAAAAATATCATTTGCCTGTAAGCAAAAACTGGTGGGATCATAAAATAGAGAAAGTCATAGAAAATGATAAAATTAAACTGCTCTGGGACTTCAGAATTCAAACAGACAAGCACCTGCAACATAACACCCCAGACTTAACAATTGTCGATAAGAAAGACAAAAAAGTCTGGATAGTGGACGTGGCAGTGCCTGGAGATAGCAGAATAGAAGAGAAAGAACTGGAGAAGATCACAAAATACAAAGACCTACAAATAGAAATAGAAAGACTGTGGCAAAAGCAAGCAAGGGTAGTACCCATAGTCATAGGCTCCTTGGGTGCAATCCCAAAACAACTGGAGCACCACTTGAACACCATTGGCATTGACAAATTCGCTATTAGTCAATTGCAAAAGGCGGCCTTATTAGGAACTGCTTCCATCCTGCGACGATACCTGTAATACCATTAAACATCCACATCTGCCTATCCCAGGTCCTGGGTAAGGACTCGATAGGTAGACAAAATGCCAAATCCAGTCTGAACATCTGGCTGACTGTGCGATGATCCATAATAATAATAAAAAACTTGGAAGGGACCTTGGAGGTCTTCTAGTCCAACCCCCTGCTCAGGCAGGAAACCCTATAGAACAGGGCTTTTCAACCAGTGGTACGGGTACCACCTGTGGTACATGGGCACCTGGCAGGTGGTACGTGACCATCCTAGATAAGGGGTAGCGGGGGAGGGGAATGAGCTGAACCGGTGGCAGCACCGCACAAGCCTGAGCGAGAGACGGCTGGAGCTGCAGGGCTGTCCGGGCTCAGCGGAAGCGCCAGGATCAGCGCCAGGCTCCAGCTGATCGGCGCTTCTTCGGGGCTGTCAGGGCTCAACGGAAGCGCCAGGATCAGCGCCAGGCTCCAGCTGCAAAGCAGCACTGATCCTGGTGCTTCTGCTGAGCCCTAAAGAAGCACCAATCAGCTGGAATGCTGCAGCCCCTCCAGGGTCTTGTGATTTATGTGCAGATGCTTGGCCACTGATTCATATTTATGACGGTCACAGTGTCCCGGGGTTATGTGAAGTGACCAAAACTTGCTGCAACCACCCAGCAGATGGGGGGAATAAAAACCAAACACCCCCCCACCTCACCCCCTCTGCCAATCCTGAACAGAAATGCTCACAACAATGAAAACCTCGGACAGGAGGAAGAGCGCCACCGGGCGGATAGGCAGATGTCTTGCCTTGGGGGGCACTTTTTTCAGTGCCACTGTTAACTTTGAACAGTCACTAAGTGAACTGTTGTAAGTCGAGGACTACCTGTTCTTTATCACTTTTTTTCCTTTTTTTTTTTTTTTGGTCATCAAGTTTTTGACACCTTGCTAGGCGACTGGTGGTACTCGGATGTTGCCATATCCTAAAAGTGGTGAAAAGGTTGAAAAGCCCTGATCTACTCCAACCCCCTGCTCAGGCAAGAAACCCTCTACCAGTGATGGCGAACCTTTTAGAGACCAAGTGCCCAAAAAACGCCCCCGCCCTGCCTGTCCCGCCCACTCCGCCCCCGCCCCAGTCTACTCTGTCCCCGCTCTGCCCGTCTCCACGACCCGCCGCAAATCGCCCAGGTGGCCCAGCAGCGCCATGGCGGCCATGCCCTCTGCCCGCACTCTGCAGCATCATCTCTGCACAATGGAGTGCGAGAGCAGAGTCTTGTCCCCGCTGCCCAGCTTCATGTGCTTGGCTGCGATGCTCCGCATGGGCCGCATTCAGGGTTGACTCTGGGGGGGGGGCTGCTGGTGAGGAGGGGGTCGTGGGGGGAGGCGGGGCTGGGGCGACAGCATGTGTGCCCAGAGAGAGGATTCCGAGTGCCGCCTCTGGCACGCGTGCCATAGGTTTCCCACCACCGCCCTATACCATTTCAGACAAATGGTTGTCCAGTCTCTTCTTAAAAACTTCCAGTGTTGGAGCATTCACCGCTTCTGGAGGCAGGTGGTTCCACTGGTTAATTGTTCTCCCTGTCAGGAAGTTTCTCCTTAGTTCCAGGGTTTTCTCCCACATAAAATTGGAAGTGTCTTGGCGACATTTCGAGGAAGTCCATTGTCATCTTCAGGCTGGTGTTTTTGGCTTCGTGCTTCTAGGAGCAATGAAGCATCAACATTGCTCCTAGAATGGGACTTCGTCGAAACGTCGCCAAGACACTTCCAATTTTACGCGGGAGAAAACCCGAATAACCAAAGACAGACAGACAGACAGACAGACAGACAGACATACATACATACATACATACATACATACATACATATTAAGTTAGCCCTAAAGCGTTTGTCTAGCTAGGCTTGATTTATGCCCGTCAAAGGCTGTTGCAAAGTCAGATATAAATGGACTTCCGATCAAGCTGTGGTTGAACAATGCAGCTGATTTAAACATGTGGGTTTCTGTGAAAACTCTGGCTAAAGAGAATAAATGGATCGTGGTGTTAAAATTTAAGGGCAGGAGACCTTTAGCAGCTTGAATAATAGACAAAAGGATGGATGGATTGAACTCTGGAAGCTGTTTACTAAGTAAACTAAGGAATTAACAGGGGGTGAACTTCAGATCAATTTATTATCAATGCTCCAATGCTTTTTTCGGTGACGTTGCAACTCTGAACGGTCACTAAAATGAACTGTTGTAAGTCGAGGTCTACGTGTAAGGGAAACTGTGGCCGTTAAGTCGAGGAGCGCCTGGAACCGGAGCAAATTTTTTTTTTAACAAATATGTTATTGAGTTTTATAAGGGTAACAAGGGAATAAGGTCAACAAAGGTAAAACAAAGGGAGACATACAAAAGGGTTAAACCAGTGGTTCTCAACCTGTGGGTCGGGACCCCATTTGGGGTCGAACGACCATTTCATGGGGGTCACCAAACAATGCAGTCCGCCATTTCCCCCCCCCCTTTTCCTTAGCTGTGCTACTCCCTTTTATTCTATTGGCTTTTGAAAGCCAATAGAATCGACTCTCTTGAATAGTCTAATTCTATTGGCTTTCAAAAGCCAATAGGAATTGTCCAGGCCGTCTCTGCCCTGCTGAGCCCGCCAAAAGCCCCATTCTGCAAACGGTGCTGCCCCAGTTGAGTAGTCCTCGACTTACGACCGGTTGAGTAGTCCTCGATTTACGACTGGTTGGGGGTCGTGGCATTAAAAAGGTTGAGAACCACTGGGTTAAACCAAAGGAAAGGGGTAAACACCAAAGTCCCACAAAATAAGATCGCTTCAGCAAGTAAACCCGTCCGGGTATATATATTAAATCTTAATGATTACACTAGTATTAAACAGCTTTCAATAACAAGTTAGTCAATATATCTCGTCATTTTACTAATTAACAATGCTTAATACTAATTAGTTGTAATAACTTTAAAATAGTAATATATTACTTATTGGTTATAATTTACTATATTATTAAAATCACAAATACGAAAAAAGAAGGGGAAAAAAAAGAAGACAAGTTCCTACAAATAATCATAAAATATACATAGAAATTATCAATTATCACTTTAAGTTTCATCACCTTTTCTCATTCCATCGTATTGCTAAGCATTGGTAAAAATTTTCCCATGTTTTAAAATCAATTGTGTCTTCTTTCTCTTTCATTTCTAAAGTTAATCTATCCATTTCTGCACATTCAAGTATTTTTGTTATTATAATCTGATCAGATGGTAAATTTTCATTTTTCCAAAATTGGGCAAATATTATCCTCATGGCTGTTAACACATGTAATATTAAATACTCATTCTCTTTTCCATAATTCAAGGCTAATATTCCTAGCAAACAGAGTTCTGGTTTAAATTCTATCTGTACTTTAATCATCTTTTCTAGCCATATATGAATCTTAAACCAAAATTTCTTAGCATTAGGGCATATCCACCAGAGATGGTAATAAGTGCCTGGTTGTTGTTTACATTTCCAACACATATTTGATACATTTTTAAACATTTTCTCTAATCTAACTGGTGTCATGTGCCATCTATAAAACATTTTATATAAATTTTCCTTGTATGCAGCTGCTTTAGTAAGTTTAATATTTCGGGCGAATTTTTAAAGCAAATTAAATAAAGGGTGAATTGTTTGCTCTTAAGAGGCTGCAGTGAAACTTTCTTTAATTGCTTTGCAAAATGTTCCCTCGATCAGACAGTTTGTTCGTTTGCCGGTGATATGTTAACGAGGTTCTTTCTGACACTTAATGATTCTTGGGGGCGTCATTTGCATAAGGAAATGAAGTCACTGAACGGGAGCGAGCTGAACAGGGGGAAACTGAGGCACGAGCGACGGATTTCATTCTGGCTGGTCACTGGTGGACCCAAAGCCACACGTACAAATTAGAAATTTTGTACTTTCTGACACACACACACACACACACACACACATACACACACACACACCGACTGACAATTTTATCTCCATTCCATTCAGAATAAAAATCACGTGAAGGGTTAATACCACTTTATAACGCCTTGGTAAGGCCACAACTAGAATCCTGCATCCAGTTTTGGTCACCACGAAGTAAAAAAGATGTTAAGACTCTGGAAAGGGTGCAGAGAAGAGCAACAAAGATGATTAGGGGACTGGAGGCTAAAACATATAAGGAACAGTCGCTGGAATTGGGGATGTCTCGTTTAATGAAGAGAAGGACGAGGGGGGACAAGATAGCAGTCTTCCAGTATCTCAGGGGCTGCCCCAAAGAAGAGGGAGTCAAGCTATTCTCCAAAGCGCCTGAAGGCAGGACAAGAAGCAACAGATGGAAACTCATCAAGGAGAGAAGCAACCTAGAACTAAGGAGAAACTTCCTGACAGTGAGAACAATTAAGCAGTGGAACAACCTGCCTCCAGAAGTGGTGAATGCTCCAACACTGGAAGTTTTTAAGAAGAGACTGGACAGCCCTTTGTCTGAAAGGGTATAGGGTTTCCTGCCTGAGCAGGGGGTTGGACTAGATGACCTCCAAGGTCCCTTCCAACTTTATTATTGTTGTTGTTGTTGTTGTTATTATTATTATTATTATTTCCCTTATATTGGATGGTGCCCTCCTTTTCTCCCTTGTAAAGGATCAGGGCCGTTTCTGCGGTGGGCGAGTCTAAATTTTTGCAAATTTCTCTTGCAAAAAGTCCTTTTTTTTTTTTAAACGAAGGTTTCAAGGGTTCCAGGCTGGGAAATCTGCAGCTGAATCAATTGTTGCACTGATCCTCACCACTCAGACCGGCTCGTTCTGACTCGTCGGAAACAGACAGAAAACTGTCAGAAGATCTAAGGAAATCACAACGAACTCTTCTAGCAGGTTTCAATGTCGCTGAGAAAAAAGATAGAATAAAATATCCTGTACCCCAGGTTGAAATATGGGGTCCTTGGTGGTGTCTGAGCTGGGTGGTTTTCTTGCAGACATTTCATTACCCAATTAGGGAACGTCATCAGTGATAGATAGCAGTGGGGTTTGTGGGGAGGAGGAGGAGGAGGAGGACGACGACGACAACTATGGGGTCCCTGGTCCTGGGTGCTCTCTGAGCTTGGTTGTTTTCTTGCAGACGTTTCATTACCCAACTAGGTAATATCATCAGTGCTAGTTGGCAGTGGTGTTTGTAGGGAGGAGGAGGAGGAAGAGGAGGAAGAGAAGGAAGAAGAGGAGGAGAAGGAAGAAGAGGAGGAGGAGGTGGAGGAGGAGGAGAACTGTGGGGTCATTGATGTTCTCTGAGCTTGGTTGTTTTCTTGCAAACGTTTCATTACCCAACTAGGTAATGTCATCAGTGCTAGATGGCAGTGGGGAGGAGGAGGAGGAGGAAGAAGAAGAGGAAGAGAAGGAAGAAGAAGAGGAGGAGGAGGAGGAGGAGGAGGAGGAGGAAGAGGAGGAGAACTGTGAGGTCTCTGATGTTCTCTGAGCTTGGTTGTTTTCTTGCAGACGTTTCATTTCCCAACTAGGTAACATCCTCAGTGCCAGAAGGTGCAAACCCCACTCCCTGATGACACTACCCAGTCGGTAGCACCCAGCTCAGAAAGCACCCAGGACCCTGTAGTCCTCCTCCTCCTCCTCCTCCTCCTCTTCCTCCATCTCTGCAAATCCCCCTCCCTTCTACCACTGATGATGTTACCTAGTCGGGTCATGAAACGTCTGCAAGAAAACCACCCAGCTCAGATAGCACCAAGGACCCCACAGGAAAAATAATAATAATCTCATTTGCTTTCCAAGCACTGTTGTGCGTCCTTTCCTTTCTCCCTCTTTAGAGCAGAATTCCTGTCCCATTTTTTTTTTCCACTTTATGCTTATTTTCGCTGAAATCCTTCGGACTCGTATATTTGATATCCAAAGCATCATGACCTTACTACACAAAAAGGATATCTTTGCAGAACTTACATAATCCGCTACCATTTGTGCAATAATAGAAATGTGACAAATTATGTAAGTTAGGCACTGTCTGTGTCATAAGGCGACGGCAGCTCAAAACGGCACAAGCAGCTGCTCATCACAATGCAGAGTTGGGGGATCCTTCGGCAATCACAAAAAAAGCACAGGGTCAGCAAAACCGAAGCGACGGGTTGTCTAAATTGTGCAATAATGTCACTTCCCACATTAAGGCCACCTCGCCCGCTTGTGGTGCGACAGACTCTCAGAACTGCACGATCGAAGGATGATTAAACAATTTTGGATTTTTATGGGATTCCCAAAAAAAATTTAGTTCCATCATTATAGAATCTGCCTTAGGGCAACCATGTAGGGAACCAACGCCAGGGATCAGCAACGGCAAAAAATAGTATAAATGATACTCCGCAAAAAAGATGAGGAGCCCAGAAAATCAAAGTCAGTGTATTTTGTAAAACATGAAACCAACTGCCCTTCTAGCACTGAAGATGTGACCAAGTTGGGTAATGAAATGTCTGTAAGAAAACAACCAAGCTCGGAGGGAGAGAAGGAGGGAGGCAGGCAGGCAGGGGGGAGGAAGGAAGGAAGGAAGGAAGGAAGGAAGGAAGGAAGGAAGGAAGGAAGGAAGGAAGGGAGGGAGGGAGGGAGGGAGGGAGGGAGTAAGGAAGATAACAGAGTAACAGATGGAAGGGACCTTGGAGGTCATCTAGTCCAACCCCTTGCTCGGGCAGGAAACCCTATACCATTTCAGACAAATGGCTGTCCAGTCTCTTCTTAAAAACTTCCCGTGTTGGAGAAGGGAGGGAGGGAGGGAGGGAGGAAGGGAGGAAGGAAGGAAGGAAGGAAGGAAGGAAGGAAGGAAGGAAGGAAGGAAGGAAGGAAAATCAATTATAACAACCAAGATCAGGGAGGGAGGGAGGGAGGGAGGGAGGGAGGAAGGAAGGAAGGAAGGAAGGAAGGAAGGAAGGAAGGAAGGAAGGAAGGAAAGGAGGGAGGGAGGGAGGGAGGGAGGGAGGGAAGGAAGGAAGGAAAATTAATTATAACAACCAAGATCAGGAAGAGAGGGAGGGAGGGAGGGAGGGAGGGAGGGAAGAAGGAAGGGAGGGAGGGAGGGAAGGAAGGAAGGAAGGAAGGAAGGAAGGAAAATCAATTATAACAACCAAGATCAGGAAGGGAGGGAGGGAGGGAGGGAGGGAGAGAGGAAGGAAGGAAGGGAGGGAGGGAAGGAAGGAAGGAAGGAAGGAAGGAAGGAAGGAAGGAAAATCAATTATAACAAAATCAGGGAGGGAGAGAGGGAGGGAGGAAGGAAGGAAGGAAGAAAGGAAGGAAGGAAATGAAACTCGATTATGACATTACTTATTTGGGTAATGAAACGTCTATAACAATCAAGCTTTGAGAGTATCCCACGAAACATCAAAGCCCACTAACACTATGCTTTCGAGATGGGGCATGCTGGAAGCGACGTGTCATGCTTCTTGCCATCACCGTGCCTTTAAGTCGAAGGTTTGGATCTGAGATCACCGGCGCCACACGAGGACAGCTCTGACATCCTGGTGGTTCCTCATGTACAGTCTGGGAAAAGGGTGCGTTTTCGGTTCAGGCCACCAACAATGAATCACAAAACCGCCTTCTCAAAACTTAACTCTGGCCTCGTCACGCGGGGTGGGAATTCCCCGGAGAAAGCAAATTATGTTGGGAAGAGTTGGTGATCAAAGGCAACCGGGCCACCAAAGAAGACGGTGGCCGGACACCATCCCAGCGGACGCCCGCCGGAGCGCAGATCGACTCAAAGACGCGGTGCGAGATCGGAAGAGATTGGAGGGAGCCCCTGGCCCTTAGAATCGCCAAGAATCCGGTACGAACAAATGGACAAGGTCATCATCATTAGCATCATCAACAACAACAAGGGCAATTTCCAAAAAAAAAGGAGAAGGGAAATGGTGCAACTTTAACCCTCCCCCCCAAAAAAACCCCAGCCCAACTTCCTGCTCATTCCTGGTCGTCTTACCTGGGACGGATGCAAGTACGGCTCGGGCGATGCCAAATTCGTCTGCACGGAGATACTCTTCTCCAGCAGGATCTGCGGAAAGGCCAGCTTCTCAAACGGGTTGCGCTTCCAGTGCTTGTTCTCCTGTTGGGCCAGAGCCTCGTCCTCGCTGAAGGCGCGCACCACCGGACCCGGCATAGGCAGCGGGACGGCCCCGTCGCTCTCGTAGCCCGAACCGTCTTTTTGGGAGTCCCAACTGCTGCGCTGCTTCATGTAGTAGTGGGCCTGCTGCGCCTCCCAAGCCAGGCGGGCCTGAGCAAGGAAGGGCTCAGCCGAAGCCCTGTTGGGCTCTCCCTCTACCGACCGGCTCTCCAGACGCCCGCCCGGCGACCGGCTGCACCCGGACAGAGGCCTGTCCTCTGGCGTGGCTTCCTCGCGTTCGCCGGACCCGTCGGTGGAGGAGGTGTTGGGGTCGTACGAAAGAGTGGGTTTCCGGCTCTTCCGTTTGCGGCTGCCCGGGGAGTAACCCGTGGAGGACAAGGTGTTCTGCAGGCTGGAGCAGGACATGGCGTCCTCCCCCTGCGACGGCACGATGGGCGAAGGGCTGTGCCGGAACTCTGCCGCTTCCATGCTACTGTAGTCCCCAGATTTGATCTCCAGACGCTGGTCCCGCATCAGGCAGGGGCTGTGCTGCAGCGAGTAGGAGCCGCCGATGGGGTTGGGGGAGTATTTGTGTCGAGGGGCGCTCTTCAGCGTAGGGCTGGATCCCACCTGCTCCACGTACACCAGTTGCCGCACGTACTCCTTGCCGGCTGGGCTGTACTCCAGGCTCATGAAGCGGTCTGCGCCCTTCTGTTTGGTCAAGACCAGCTGCTGGTACGGCGAATTGGAGCCCTGCTTCGGCGACTGCAAGAATGGGTGGGGCTTGCGGAGGGGCGACTTTTGGGGCGAGCCCGCTTTGTAGCTCCCGCTGGCCTCGAACTGCATGTCCACCGGCGGCTCGTCGTAGATGGGGGCCTGGTACTCCATGGGCGGCTCCTCGTACAAGGGCGGCTCGTAGGCGTAGCGCGGGGAGGAGGGCTGCGACTCGCTGGAGTGCTTACGGTGCTGGCCCTGCATCGGGGAGCAGAAGGGATCCCCCCGGCCCAGCAGCGGGGAGCAGCTGCCCACATGATCGGCCCGTTTCAGGAAGGGCGACTGCTTCCGCTCTGGGAAGAAAACCGAGTTGTCGGAATCGGTGGCAAAGGTTTGGAGGTTGGGGGACGGCTGGCTGCCCGAGGGCCTCCGCGACCGGGGGCCCTGCTGATGGTCAAGGGTGTAGCCGTTACCCTGGTGCATCAGGAAGCTGGGCTCGCGGTCCGTCACCTTGATCAGCATCCTCTCCTTCGTCCCCGTGTTCCACCGGAGAGAAGATGCCCTAGCAGAGGAGAAAGAGAATGGGGATCAGGAAGAATATAAGGAACGGTTGCTGGAATTGGATATGTCTAGTTTAACGAAGAGAAGGACAAGGGGGGACATGATAGCAGTCTTCCAGTATCTCAGGAGCTGCCCCAAAGAAGAGGGAGTCAAGCTATTCTCTAAAGCGCCGGAAGGCAGGACAAGACGCAATGGGTGGAAACTCACCAAGGAGAGAAGCAACCTAGAACTAAGGAGAAACTTCCTGAAAGTGAGGACAATTAGCCAGTGGAACAACCTGCCTCCAGAAGCAGTAAATGCTCCAACACTGGAAGTTTTTAAGAAGAGACTGGACAGCCATTTGTCCGAAATGGTGTAGGGTTTCCTGCCTGAGCAGGGGGTTGGACTAGATGACCTCCAAGGTCCCTTCCAACTTTACTATTATTATTATTATTATTATTATTATTATTATTATTATTATTATTATGAAGGACAAGAGATGTCTTCTCGTCAATAGACATCGTATTTTTGTCAGGACTCCTCTACGTCTGTTAACACAAAAAGGGACCGGAAGAAGAACATTCATTGGCAGAACCCCAAATGACCCAGAGTGTCCATAAAGGATTCCTCCTTTGGGGAACCTCTGGAGAACTTGCCCTACCACGATCTATATCAGCGGTTCTCAACCTGTGGGTCGGGACCCCATTTGGGGTCGAACGACCATTTCACGGGGGTCGCCAAACAACGCAGTCCGCCATTTTTCCCCCCCTTTTGAAAGCCAATAGAAGAGACTCTCTTGAATAGAGTCTAATTCTATTGGCTTTCAAAAGCCAATAGGAATTGTCCAGGCTGTCTCTGCCCTGCTGAGCCCGCCAAAAGTCCCATTCTGCAAACGGTGCTGCAAGTTGTCTGCAGCGAAGGCCAGCTGTCTGGAAGCTTCCACCCCTCCCTGCTGAGCAACTACTAAAAATGGAAGTAAAAGAGGGCCAGGGGTGGGAGGTGGGAGGCCGGCGGGTGCAGGGAGGGTTGCTGGCGCATGTGGGGCCCGGCGGATGCCTTACCTCCCTTGGGCTGGGCCAGCTGTTGGCCCAGCCAGTG
This sequence comes from Crotalus helleri, assembly GCA_024509115.1. NCBI lineage: Eukaryota > Metazoa > Chordata > Lepidosauria > Squamata > Viperidae > Crotalus > Crotalus helleri. Next base: position 4,575,621 of record JAKSXO010000035.1, on the reverse strand, counting down.
GTCGGCCTGCGCCGTCTCTGCCGCTTGCCAGCTACGCCTCGGCCGGTGCAGGAGGCAGCACCACGCATGCGCGGCGCTCCTAGGCAGGGAAAGTCCTCGACTTACGACCGGTTGGGTAGTCCTCGACTTACGACCGGTTGGGGGTCGCGGCATTAAAAAGGTTGAGAACCACTGATCTAGACCGAGGCTCTCCAAAGAACACTCACTGGTAGAACCCCAAATAACCCAGTGTGCCCCTAAAGGATTCCTCCTTTGGGGAACCTGTGGAGAACTTGCTCTACCACGATCTAGACTCGGGGCTCTCCGAAATTCGCCAATTTTTAAGATCTGTGAACTTCAACTCCCAGAATTCCAGGCTGCCCACAGGTTTTCAAGTTGCCAAGTCTGCGGAGCCCTGAAAGCACCCGCGTGATACAATCCCACCTTACAAGTACCGATTGGTTAAACGGTGGAAATATTATTCCTTTCATTTATATCCCGCCTTTATTGCTTTTACAGGAGAGAAGGAGAAAAGCAAGCTAAACTGGAAGGTGGAATTAAACACGTCATTAGTTTTGCATTGCCACAACGGTTCCAAATGAATTCCGTTGAACCTTACTTAGGGCAACTTGGCTTGGACTGTTAGTTGACTAGTTCTTTATATCAGCGGTGGCAATAATAAACTCTCCCGTGGCTTGAAACTCAACAAAAGTTCCTAGCTAGTTGCTCCTGGAAATAACGCAAGGTGGCAAACATATCCTATATTTTCCTCCTTCCTTCCTCTTCCTTTCTTCCCATGGACCCCTCATACCTTAATGCAGCACTTCTCAACTTTGTGTCCACTGTCCCGTTGGCATATGCAGCAAAAGAAACGCCTGGAACGTTATTTGGCCAAGAATATAGCTTTGCCGATAATTCCACGCAGGCACAGAAGGAGCAAAGCCATTTCTGAAGTTTCCGCGCCCGAAGCGGCGTAAGTAAACTCCCCTTTCCACCACCACCCCCGGGCCACCCACTGTTCACTGTCCACCAATCAATTACCCTCAATTGGTTTTGGGAAAACGGTCTGAGCACGTGGGAATTTTCCCCAAACCGTTTGTCCTCGGGCAGCAGGAGGTGGCCAAGTGACCGCTGGCTCTCGCCGCATTCCACAATTCCCTCCCACGCCTCTCTTAAGTCCCAAACCAGCCCACCCACCCCTCCCTGCTTCTGTTGTCTGGCTGCGAGCAGAGTGTGCGTAGCGAGTCGGTCATGACACTTTGGGCAACTTTGGAGAGGTGCCCAGAAGTCCCCAGCCAGCATGCCTGACAGGAATGACCATCCTTGGATCCCCATCCCACTGATGTTTGGGGGGAACTGATGTCCGACACACCTTTGAAAGCGCCAGGGTGGAGAAAGTTGATCTGATACGGTTAGTTCTCCGTTGACAAAGACTGGGGGCACAGGGGTTAAAAATGCCGTATTCCAGGCTACTTCTTCTGGCTGCTGGCGGCCAACAGTTCGGCAGTTTGATCCGGACCGGCTCAAGGTTGACTCAGCCTTCCGTCCTTCCGAGGTCGGTAAAATGAGGACCCAGATTGTTGGGGAGCAAGAGACTGACTCTATAAACCTCTTAGAGAGAACTGTAAAGCACTGTGAAGTGGTGTACAAGGCTAAGTGCTACTTCTCCTTCCTTCCTTCCTTCCTTCCTTCCTTCCTTCCTTCCCTCCCTCCCTCCCTCCCTCCCTCTTTTCTTTCCTTTCCTCCCTCCCTCCCTCCCTTCCCAGTGGTTAGAATGAAGCATTGCAGGCAAACTCTGCCCACTGCCAGCAGTTAGATCCTGACCGGCTCAAGGTTGACTCAGCCTTCCGTCCTTCCGAGGTCGCTAAAAGGAGGACCCAGATTGTTGGGGAGCAAGAGGCTGACTCTGTAAACCTCTTAGAGAGAACTGTAAAGCACTGTGAAGTGGTGTACAAGGCTAAGTGCTACTTCTACTGCCTTCCTTCCTTCCTTCCCTTCCTTCCTTCCTTCCCTCCCTTCCTCCCTCCCTCCCTCTCTCCTTTCCTTCCCTCCCAGTGGTTAGAATGCAGTATTGCAGGCTAATTCTGCATTCCCACAGCCAGCAGTTCGATCCTGACCGGCTCAAGGTTGACTCAGCCTTCCGTCCTTCCGAGGTCGCTAAAAGGAGGACCCAGATTGTTGGGGGGGAACAGGCTGACTCTCTGTCAACTGCTTAGAGAGGGCCGTAAAAGGACTATGAAGCGATATATAAGTCTAAGTTCTATTGCCATTGCTATCGGTGAGTCGGTCAAGGTTGAACTCCTGGCAGTGGGCAGAGTTAGCCTGCAATACAGCATTCTAGCTCTGGAGTCCCCAACCCCCGGTCAGTGGATCAGTACCAATCCACGGCAGGCCAGCAACCAATCCACACAAACAAGCAAAGCCCCATCCACAGGATGCAGGCAGCACACAAAACCACGCACCCTCCGGTCTGTGGAAAAACGTCTCTCCACAGAACCGGTCCCTGGTGCCCAAAAGGTTGGGGACCTCCGTTCTAGCTATTCTAACCACTGTGCCACTACGGCTCTTTTATAGTCAGAAAGATGCATTTGTGTGGCTTAGATTCGGCTACGTCAGCCTGTTTCTTGGAAAATCAATGGAGCTGGATGTTAGAAATGCATTTTCTGACGCCTCCTTGCCAGGGGGATTTCCCAGCATCCTACTTCTGTGATCCTTCAAAAGAGTAAGCCTGGAGTAACATCATCATCATCATCATCATCATCAAAGTTGGAAGGGACCTTTGAGGTCATCTAGTCCAGACATGTCAAACGCAAGGCTCGGAGGCCGGATGCGGCCCATGAAGTGGTTTCATGTGGCCCACGAAGCCATCCTGGAAACAATGAGGGAACGGCCCCCACTGCCTTGGCCCTGGCCCAGGCCGGCCGGGAGCCCATGTACAATTTTGTGGTGGCCATCTATGCTGAAACACATTCAGTCTTAGCTCCATAAGCCCCCCTCCCCCTGCATGGCCTGAGAGGAAGAGTGAGGCTCCTCCAGTGGACCATGACTTGGTGCTTGCCCTGGTCCCACCCGCTTCTGCCAGAGACCCTCAGATCTGTCCCACTCCTGCCCAGGCCCCCACAGGCACCCTTGACACGAACGATGTAGAGCTGGCCACGCCCACCCAGTAGGTCACACCCCTCCATCCATGCCCACCCAGTAGGCCAAACCCACCCTAGCCACATCCAGCCAGCCCCCTGAGGGCAACCGCAATGCTGATGCAGCTCTCAATGAAATTGAGTTTAGACACTCCTGATCTAGTCCAACCCCCTGCTCAGGCAGGAAACCCTAGACCATTTCAGACAAAGGGCTGTCCAGTCTCTTCTTAAAAACTTCCAGTGTTAGAGCATTCACCGCTTCTGGAGGCAAGGAGTTCCCCTGGTTAATTGTTCTCATTGTCAGGAAGTTTCTCCTTAGTTCCAGGTTGCTTCTCTCCTTGATGAGTTTCCATCCATTGCTTCTTGTCCTGCCTTCAGGCGCCTTGGAGAATAGCTTGACTCCCTCTTCTTTGGGGCAGCCCCTGAGATACTGGAAGACCGCTATCATGTCCCCCTTCGTCCTTCTCTTCATTAAACTGGACATACTCAATTCCAGCAAGCGTTCCTTGTATGCTTTAGCCTCCAGTCCCCTCCCCCCCCCCAAGCATCTTTGTTGCTCTTCTCTGCACTCTTTCCAGAGTCTCAGCATCTTTTTTATATTGCGGTGACCAAAACAGAATGCAGTATTCCAAGCGTGGCCTTACCAAGGCCTTGTAAAGTGGTATTAATAGGCATTGTAAAGTGGTATTAATATTCCTAACCAACAGGGCAGGCTGGGCCTCACCTAGTGGAATAATGGTAACTAATATAATTATCTATGTGATAATCCATGGCATTGCCCGGTAGATAATGAAAATTGGGGTTTTTCTCTAATGGAAGATGAGTGATAGCGTTTCCTCCTTCGCAACGACAATCTCCCCTCCCCCAATCTTAAAAGTCTTTTTAAACTCCCCCCCCCACCCCCGTAGATCATTTAGCTTCACGTTAGATCAAGAAGCCTGGATCATTTCAGAACAGCACAGACGCTCTCTGAGTTCTCGCCCTATTTATTTTTATTGTTCTTCCAAAATTTAAAGAAGGTACAAAAAAGAGAAAGAAAGAAAAAAAACCAGCAAAGAGACGGCTTTTATTGTTCTGCGCCGCTAATGGGTTTCCTAACCACGGAACGCTTTCATAAAAACGCCGTCGAGAAAAAAACAAACGAGAAGGCTCGTTCGACCAAGAACAAAAAGCAACGGGCGAAGGGCGGAGAGAAAGGAGGGTTCGCAAGAGTAGACCATCGGATGAATTTGGGGGAGGCTAAATTAAAAATTCCTTTTCTTTTCTCTCTCTCTTTTTTTTCTCCCCTGCCTCCCGTTCTTCCAGCGCATTGATTTTTCCTCCTTTCTCTGGGCTTTGCGTCACGTTTCTTATCCCAAAGAGAAAAGCAGCAGGATGGGTAGGAATGTTATTGTTGGGAACTGCAAAGCCTATATTTGCATCAGAGGTTTCCGAGGTCCTTTTTTGTTTGATGCTTAAGAAAGCCATGTTCCTACTATAAATGCACAGTGCGCGACTTCACTGCATGCACAGAGAAGAGCAACAA
>JAKSXO010000035.1:4533480-4565980 GCA_024509115.1 Crotalus helleri | reverse complement strand
GATGTAAAAAAGATGTTGAGACTCTAGAAAGAGTACAGAGAAGAGCAACAAAGATGATTAAGGGACTGGAGGCTAAAACATATAAGGAACGGTTGCTAGAATTGGGTATGTCTAGTTTAACGAAGAGAAGGACAAGGGGGGACATGATAGCAGTGTTCCAATATCTCAGGGGCTGCCATAAAGAAGAGGGAATTAAGCTATTCTCCAAAGCACCTGAAGGCAGGACAAGAAGCAACGGGTGGAAACTAATCAAGGAGAGAAGCAACCTAGAACTAAGGAGAAACTTCCTGACAGTTAGAACAATTAATCAGTGGAACAGCTTGCCTCCAGAAGCAGTAAATGCTCCAACACTGGAAGTTTTTAAGAAGAGACTGGACAGCCACTTGTCCGAAATGGTGTAGGGTTTCCTGCCCGAGCAGGGGGTTGGACTAGATGACCTCCAAGGTCCCTTCCAACTTTACTACTATTATTATTATTATTAAATGGGTGTTATGCATGTGCACCTTTTGAGAGCAAGCCACTAAATTTCATTTTTAAGGTGTGCCGTTGTGCCCACAGTAAAAAAAAAATGACAATAAAGGTTATCTAATAATTTCTGCCTCAATGGCCGGACAGAGAGGCCCTGATGTGACCTTAAGTTTATTCTCTTTTTAGTATCCCACACAGTCGGTGCTTGGATGCTACACAACTGTTTTTCTAGGTCCCGTTACCCAAGAGAACAATTCCACGGAGCCGCTGATAGACAGAAACCAAGTATCTGTAAATTATCTTTTGCCCAGGGTGCTGCCTTTTTTTCTTTTTTTTTAATCCGTGCCTGCTCAACGATTTGGAGGAGAAAACACACACACACACACACAACCCTGCATTTTTCCTGCCTCTAGCTGGGCTCTGATCTTCTCTTCACATCTGAGTTGCGCTTAATTGTGGCCCTCGCTGTGTGCGGAAAAAGGGAAAAGCAGGCGATTTTTCCAGTGCTGTAAATAAATTTTTTTCCAGGTGGCACGCGGTCCCGGATAGCAGCTGAAGCCACAGCTGCTCAGTGTCTGTATGTGTGTCTGTTCGTGTCTATGTGTGTCTCTGTGTGTGTGTGTGTGTGTGTGTGTGTGTGTGTGTGTTCATGGCACCCTCTCTTCCCAAATGCATCAAACTGTCATCCAGGCTTTCCAAGGTGGACGTATTCGTGCAGTTTTTTGCTTCTGAGATCCTTTCCCAAAGAACACGGATTTGGATTTAGAGCCGATGATTAATGCGCTTTTTCTACAATGGGAACCCAAACACGACTCCGTTGATTTTTTTTGTGTATGTCTATTTTTCTGAAGAACAATGATGTCAACTGTATGTAAGGTGGGGTTTTGTTCCCTTTTTTTACTTGTCCATAAGGGAAAAGTCAGAGTTTTAACAGAATAATGGCGTTGGAAGGGACCTTGGAGGTCTTCTAGTCCAACCCCCAGCTCAAGCAGGAGACCCCATGCCATTCCAGATAAATGGCTGTCCAGTCTCTTCTTGAAAGCCTCCAGTGATGAAGCACCAGAACTTCTGGAGGCAGGCTGTTCCACTGATTAATTGTTCTCACTGTCAGGAAGTTTCTCCTTAGTTCCAGGTTGCTTCTCTCCTTGATGAGTTTCCATCCGTTGCTTCTTGTCTTGTCTTCGGGAGCTTTGGAGAATAGCTTGACTCCCTCTTCTTTGGGGCAGCCCCTGGGATATTGGAAGACTGCTATCATGTCACCTATATTCCTTCTTTTAATCAGACTATTCAATTTAGAGTAGAAATGGAAGGGACCTTGGAGGTCATCTAGTCCAACCCCCTGCTCAGGCAGGAAACCCTATAGCATTTCGGACAAATGGCTGTCCAGTCTCTTCTTAAAAACTTCCAGTGTTGGGGCATTCACCGCTTCTGGAGGCAGGTGGTTCCACTGGTTAATTGTTCTCACTGTCAGGAAGTTTCTCCTTAATTCTAGGTTGCTTCTCTCCTTGATGAGTTTCCATCCATTCCTTCTTGTCCTACCTTCAGGGGCTTTGGAGAATAGCTTGACTCCCTCTTCTTTGGGGCAGCCCCTCAAATACTGGAATGCTGCTATCATGTCTCCCCCAGTCCTTCTTTTCTCTAGACTGGCCATATCCAGTTCCTGCAACCGTTCTTCAAATATTTTATTCTCCAGCCATTACCCATCTCAGTTGCTCTTCTCTGCACTTATTCCAAAGTCTCAAAATCTTTTTTGTGGTGACCAAAAAAAATTATTATTAATAATAATAATGATGATGATGATAATAATAATAATAATAAAAATAATAATAAAAATAAAAGTTGGAAGGGACCTTGGAGGTCATCTAGTCCAACCCCCTGCTCAGGCAGGAAACCCTATATAATTTTCAGACAAATGGCTGTCCAGTCTCTTCTTAAAAACTTCTAGTGTTGGAGCACCCACAATGTCTGGTGGCAAGGTGTTCCACTGATTAACTGTCTTCACTGTCAGGAAGTTTAATTCCAGGTTGAATCTCTCCTGGAATGGAATGGAATGGAATAGAATAGAATAGAATAATTTGTCCATTTCGGACAAATGGCTGTCCAGTCTCTTCTTAAAAGCTTCCAGTGTTGGAGCATTCACCGCTTCTGGAGGCAGGTTGTTCCACTGGTTAATTGTTCTAACTTTCAGGAAATTTCTCCCTAACTCCAGGTTGCTTCTCTCCTTGATCAGATTCCATCCGTCTCCAAAATTCAAAAGATGGCTGTGTGCCCTTGTGCTTTTTAGAAACCTCCATCCTGGCCTATGCCTCATTTGCTGCACAGGAATCCATGCTTTATGTGGCTCCCTGATGGGGGCCTAAAGAGTTTGGCTGCATGAGCGTTGGGAAACGGCGAAACCCATCAGCCCAGTGCCCTGAACCGCGGAGGAGAGGCGCGTTAAATAAATGTTAGAGATGATTAGAACAGGGATGGAAAGCACAACGGCAAAATGTCACGGTGCTGATATATAAGCTTTGGCGGCGGTGACCTTCAAATTCCCAGAGATGGTCCTTTGGCTCATCTTACAGCAAACTGTAGCAGCAGAGGAGAGGCAGAATAAGCCTTGAACGTAGAATAATGGGTTGGAAGGGACCTTGGAGGTCATCTAGTCCAACCCCCTGTTCAAACAGCAGACCCTATATGCCATTCCGGATAAATGGTTGTCCGGTCTCTTCTTAAAAATCTGCAGTGATGGAGCACCCACAACTTCCAGGGGCAGGCCGTTCCACTGGCTAATTAACAGAATAAGAGAGTTGGAAGGGACCTTGGGGGTCATCTAGTCCATCCCTCTGCTCAAACAGGAGACCCTATACCATTCTGGACCGCTGTCTCTCCAATAGGAGGAATTTTGGTTACTAAATTTAAGATATATGGAAATTACCAGAAAATAAGAATATTATATTGTTATTACTAATTAGTTGATGTAAGAGGGTGAGAACTCAAATAGGTAAGACGTGCATTCTGAACATTAGATCTTGTGATGAATTGGGATAAGAGAGAACTGGGGTTATTTAAAATTTTGGAAACGATAAATATTCAACGTGAAATGTAAATATTAATGGGAAACCAAAATTGGGAAAAATGAAATCAGGACATTGCCTAAAAAGACTGAATGTTAAAATAACTAGGGTATGTATAAACTAAAAATTATTGATAAATGAAAGAAAGTTTTATTTCATTGATATAATAAGAATTACCAGTTGCGGCCTTATTTGGACCGGGAGGCTCTACTCACGGTTACTGATGCCCTTGTCACCTCAAGACTGGATTACTGTAATGTGCTCTACGTGGGGCTACCCTTGAAGAGCGTTCGGAGGCTGCAGTTGGTTCAGAATGCAGCCGCGAGAGCGATTGTGGGTGCACCAAGGTACACCCACGTGTCACCTATCCTCCGCGAGCTGCACTGGTTTCCTGTGGGTCTCCAGACGCAATTCAAGGTGTTGGTTGTCACCTTTAAAGCCCTTCATGGCTTAGGACCAGGTTACTTACAGGACCGCATACTGCCGCACAGTTCCCAGAGACAGGTGAGGTCCCACAGATTGGGCCTCCTTCAGGTCCCTTCGGCCAGACAATGTCGGGGACGGGCCTTTTCTGTGGTGGCTCCGACGTGGTGGAATCAACTTCCCCCCGAGATTCGAACTACTCCCATCTTGCCAGCCTTTAAGAAAGCCATTAAAACTCTCCTGTTCCGGCAGGCCTGGGGTTCATGTCCCCGGGGGAGGGGGGGCGGGATTCGATTGGGACATGCTGTATGAATGCACTCATTTTTATTGTTATATTTATTGTTTTAATTTTGTACGCCGCCCTGAGTCCCTAGGGATTGGGCGGCATATAAATTTTATTAATTAATAAATAAATAAATAAATAAATTTAAAGATGGGACAGTAAATACGAAAGGGAAAAGAGGGGACGCACTTAATGTAATAGTTTCAGATCTAAAGATATTTGTATGTTATGGAATTATTGACCAACTCAGCCACCACGTTGCTTTTCCAATACTTAAATGTAAAATTAGAAAACCAATAAAATTTTCTTTAAAAAAAAAAAAGAGAGAGAGAGAAGTAGCTCTAAAAATAACACCTTTTGGGAAAGGGGGGTAACACTTTAATGGGGTCCCGTTCTCTTCGGCTTTAGCCTCTTTCAATCTATCCAACAATCCAGAATGGCAACTATCGTAATGCCCAGCACTGGGCAAAGGAAGCAAGATGACAACAATCTGCCTTTCAAGCATGCAATTTGGGGTTTTCCTAAAACACAAAATAACAGACCGGGTGGAGGCAGTGGTTTCAGAGTGATTAACAAAAGGGCCCGTCCTTTTTGTCTGGAATGGTGTATGCGATACCTGTGCATTTGGTTTTTCTTGCCTAAGTGTAGAACAGCGGTTCTCAACCTGTGGGTCGGGACCCCACCTGGGGTCAAACGACCATTTCACGGGGGTCACCAAACAACGCAGTCCGCCATTTTTTTCTCCCTTTTCCTTAGCTGTGCTACTCCCTTTTATTATATTGGCTTTTGAAAGCCAATAGAATAGACTCTCTTGAATAGAGTCTAATTCTATTGGCTTTCCAAAGCCAATAGGAATTGTCCAGGCTGTCTCTGCCCTGCTGAGCCCGCCAAAAGTCCCCTTCTGCAAACGGTGCTGCACCAGTTGAGTAGTCCTCGACTGACGACCGGTTGAGTAGTCCTCGACTTATGACCGGTTGGGGGTCGCGGCATTAAAAAGGTTGAGAACCACTGATGTAGAACCTTACTTTTTTCACCACTGAATTTCATTTTGTTAGATAGCGCCCAGTGTTCAAGTCAGTCCAGATCTTTCTCTACCTTATCCCTGTCTTCTGGAGCGTTGGCTATTCGTGCCAACACTCGGACAAATTTCTTGCCAACTTTTGGACAAATTTCAGACAAATGGCTGTCCAATCTCTTCTTGAAAACCTCCAGCGATGGAGCACCTACAACTTCTGGAGGCAAGTAGTTCCACTGATCAATTGTTCTCCTGTCTGGATCTCTCGTCGATTAGTTTCCATCTGTTACTTCTTGTCCTGCCCTCAGGTGCTTTGGAGAATAGGTGGAACCCCCCTCTTTTCTGAGAGAAGCCCTTAAATATTGGACGTCTGCTCTCATGTCACCCCTCGTCCTTCTCTCCAATGGCTAGACATACCTAGTTCCCTCAATTGCTCATCATATGCAGGGGTCTTCAAACGTGGCCCTTTTATGACTTGTGGACTTCCAACTCCCAGAATTCCTCAGCCAGCGTGCCTGGCTGAGGAATTCTGGGAACTGAAGTCCACAAGTCATAAAAGGGCCAAGTTTGAAGACCCCTGATCATATGGGTTAGCCTCCAGACCATTATCATCTGACTTGTTCTTCTCTGGACTCTGTCTATGATCTCAACAGCTCAACATGGATCTTCTAGTAGTCCAACCCCGTGCTCAAGCAGGGGTAGGCAACCTTGGCTCATTTATGACTCATGGACTTCAACTCCCAGAATTCCTGAGCCAGCCATGCTGAGGGGAAAGGGAGAGGTTTCCAAGCTGAGCCAGGCTGGCTCAGGAACTCTGGGAGTTGAAGTCCACGAGTCATAAAAGAGCCAAGGTTGCCTACCCCTGCCCTATACCATTTCAGACAAATGGCTGTCCAACGTCTTCTTGAAAACGTCCAGTGTTGGAGCATTCACAACTTCTGGTGGCAAGTTGCTCCACTGGTTAATTATTCTCACTGTCAGGCAATTTCTCCTTAGTTCTAGGTTGCTTCTCTCCTTCAATCAATCAATCAATCAGTCAGTCAGGCAGGCAATCAAAATAGAGCTGGAAGGGACCGTCTCTTTGATTAGTTTCCATCCATTGCTTCAGGTCCTGCCTTCAGGTACTTTGAAGAATAGCTTGACTGCCTCTTCTTTGGGGCAGCCCCTGACATATTGGAAGACTGCCATCATGTTGCCCCTCGTCCTTCTCTTCTGAACTTTTAGAGAATACGAAATAACAGAGTTGGAAGGGACCTTGGAGGTCATCTAGTCCAACCCCCTGCTCAGGCAGGAAACCCTATACCATTTCAGACAAATGGCTGTCCAGTCTCTTCTTAAAAACTTCCCACGTTGGAGCAATTACCACTTCTGGAGGCAGGTGGTTCCACTGGTTAATTGTTCTGACTGTCAGGAAGTTTCTCCTTAGTTCCAGGTTGCTTCTCTCCTTGGTCAGTTTCCATCCATTGCTTCTTGTCCTGCCTTCAGGCACTTTGGAGAATAGCTTGACTCCCTCTTCTTTGGGGCAGCTCCTGAGATACTGGAAGGCTGCTATCATGTCCCCCCTGGTCCTTCTCTTCGTTAAACTAGACATCCCCAATTCTAGCAACCGTTCCTTATATGTTTGAGCCTCCAGTCCCCTAATCATCTTTGTTGCTCTTCTCTGCACTCTTTTTAGAGTCTCAACATCTTTTTTACATCGTGGTGACCAAAACTGGATGCAGGATTCCAAGTGTGGCCCTCTGTCGATGCAGCCTAAGGACTGCGTTGGCTTTTTTGGTTGCTCCTATTTAAGGGATTGTCCACTTGGACTCCGAGACCCCTCTCACAGTTCCTACTATTGAACCATGTTTCTCCCCTACTATACCTGTGAATTCTTCAGTTCTAACTGGTAGAAGCTTCTTGGTTGAAAAGCCAGAGATCTTCAAAGGAAAACGAAAGAAAACAAAGGGAGTCCAGTTGCCTTTTGAAAAAGCACCTTTGGGCTCAGCTCGAAATGCGTAATTTAAGCGTCTAGCCTGCACGTGGCCTCAAGAAACTTTGGGTGTAGTTTGCTCAGACTTCCCAAAGTTCCAATTTAATGAGACAGAAGGAGAAAATTAATTACATGCCAGTCTGGGGAGAAATCATACTGACTATAATTAAGCTGGAAGTATAGTCATCGTAAATGAAAGGCGAGGCCTTCTTGAAAGCAAGCTTCCGTTCTGGAAACGGTACCTCATTTTTGTTGGCAGGCCCTCAATTTGCAACCACAGTTGGGATGGGAACGTCCGTCACTAAGGGAGGCGCGCACTAAGCGACGTGCATCCGGTTTTATAATCTTCTTTTTTTTTTAAACTGGGGCCATTAAGTGAATCGCCAACGTTGTTAAATGAATCAACTGGCCGTTCAGTGGATCCTGGCTCATTGGAAGCCGGCTGGGAAGATCGCAAACGGTGATCACGAGATCCGGGAACGCTGCAACCATCGTTAAAAAAAAAAAAGAAACTTTTTCTACTCCACCCCACTCCATTCCGTTCTGTTCTGTCTACAGCAGGGGTCTCCAAACAAGAGTTGCGGACTTCCACTCCCAGAATTTGGGGGTGGAAGTCCCCAAAATGCAGCCCACCTGAGGGACAAGGCTTCTAGAAGCTTCTGGAAAGTGGGATGGGGATTTCAGCTAAGCGTGCACTCTTGTTGGCTGCCAGGTCAAGCTCCTGCAGTTTCCTTGGCAACGTTTTCAGAAGTTATTCGTTCTTGTCTCCTTCTTCCCGGGACTAAGAGAGAGGGACTGGCCCTCGGTCACTTAGCTGGCTTGGCGCCTAAGGTGGGACTAGAACTCCCCGTCGCCCAGTTTTTAGTCTGATGCCTTAAGCTCCGCCCCAACTGGAGGATGCCGCTCATGATTTCCGAGCATCTTCTTAGTGATGTTTTCAGCAGCGATCTGTCTTGGCCTCCTTCTTCCCAGAGCTGAGAGAGATTTAAAGTCACCCATGACTCTGTACCTAAGGTGACACTAGAACTCCCGGTCACCCAGTTTTTAATCTGATGCCTTAAGCCAGTGCTTCTCAACCTGTAGGTCGGGACCCCATTTGGGGTCGAACGACCATTTCACGGGGGTCGCCAAACAACGCAGTCCGCCATTTTCCCCCCCTTTTCCTTAGCTGTGCTACCTTTTATTCTATTGGCTTTGGAAAGCCAATAGAATAGACTCTCTTGAATAGAGTCTAATTCTATTGGCTTTCAAAAGCCAATAGGAATTGTCCAGGCTGTCTCTGCCCTGCTGAGCCCGCCAAAAGTCCCATTCTGCAAACGGTGCTGCACCAGTTGAGTAGTCGTCGACTTACGACCGGTTGAGTAGTCGTCGACTTACGACTGGTTGGGGGGGGCTCACGGCATGAAAAAGGTTGAGAACCACTGCCTTAAGCTCTGCACCGACAGGAGGATGACGATCGTAATTTCCTAGCATTTTCTTGGCAACATTTTTAGAAGTGCTTTGCCCTGGTCTTCTGCTTCCCAGGGCTGAGAGATCCTAGACCGTTTCAGATAAACGTTTGATCAGTCTCTTCTTAAAAGTCTCCAGTGATGGAGAACCCACAAATTCTAGAGGCAGGTGGTTCCACTGGTTAATTGTCCCCACTGTTAGGAGGTTTCTCCTTAATTCCAGGTTGCTTCTCTCCTTGATCAGTTTCCATCCATTGTTTCTTGTCCTGCCTTCTGGTGCTTTGGAAAATAAATTGATCCCCTCTTCTTTGTGTTGTTGTTGTCATTGTTAGTTGCGAAGTCATGTCTGACCCATCTTGACCCCATGGACCACGTTCCTCCAGGCCTTCCTATCCTCTGCCATCTTCTGGAGTCCATTTAAGGTCACACCTACTGCTTCAGTGACTCCATCCAGCCACCTCCTTCTCTGTCGTCCCCTTCTTCTCTTGCCCTCCATCTTTCCCAGCATTGGGCTCTTCTCCAGTGAGTCCTTCCTTCTCATTAGGTGGCCAAAGTATTTGAGTTTCCACTTCAGGATCTGGCCTTCTAAAGAGCAGTCGGGGTTGATCTCCTCTAGGACTGACCGGTTTGAACGCCATGCAGTCTGGGGGACTTGCAGGAGTCTTCTCCAGCACCAGAGTTCAAAGGCCTCCATTCTTTGTTGCTCAGCCTTTCTTATGGTCCAACTTTCACAGCCATACATTGCAACTGGGAAAACCATGGCCTGGACTATATGCACTTTTGTTGGCAGGGTGACGTCTCTGCTTTTTAGTAGGCTGTCTAGATTTGCCATTGCTTTCCTCCTGGAAGACTGCTATCATGTCCCCCCTCGTCCTTCTTTTCATTAAACCAAACACCACTTCTGGAGGCAAGCTGTTCCACTGGTTAATTGTTCTAACAATTTCTCCTTAGTTCCAGGTTGCTTCTCTCCTTGATCCGTTTCCATCCATTGTTTCTTCTCCTGCCCTCAGGTGCTTTGGAGAATAGCTTGACCCCCTCTTCTTCTTTATGGCAGCCCCTCAAATACTGGAATGCTGCTATCCTGTCGCCCCTGGTCCTTCTTTTCTCTAGGCTGGCCATACCCAATTCCTGCAACTGTCCTTCATATGTCTAAGTCTCCAGGCCTTTGATCATCTTAGTTACTCTTCTCCAAAAGAAACCCAGAAATTTCCTTTGAGAGAAAAACCCCAGAGAGGCAAAACCAAAGGGGTCCCTGGGAGAAAAGTCTTGGCCCTCATCCCGTCCTCCCTACTCAAGATTACTTTGACAAGCCGAGATTAATTTGTCTAGTGGGGCTAACCTGGCTGGAACCGAATGAAAGGCTTAAAACTTCACCTTCTTCAGGAAGAGGTTTATGCCTGACAGACAGATCCTGGCTAGCTGACTAGAAGGATGGGAGCCCATCAAAGTCTCTTGCAGACCTCGGAGTCCTAGTGGACAATCACTTAGATAGGAGCCAGCCGCCTGCTGCAGCTGCCAAAAAGGTCAACACAGTGCTAGGCTGCATTAACAGAGGGACAGAATCAAGACCATGTGAAGGGTTAATACCACTTTACAAGGCCTTGGTAAGGCCACACTTGGAATACTGCATCCAGTTTTGGTCACCACGATGTAAAAAAGGTGCTAAGACTCTGGAAAGAGTACAGAGAAGAGCAACAAAGATGATTAGGGGACTGGAAGCTCAAACATACAAGGAACGGTTGCTGGAATTGGGTATGTCTAGTCTAATAAAGAGAATGACCAGGGGGGACAGGATAGCAGTCTTCCAATATCTCAGGGGCTGCCCCAAAGAAGAGGGAGTCAAGCTATTCTCCAAAGCACCTGAAGGCAAAGACGAGAAACAATGTATGGAAACTAATCAAGGAGAGAAGCAACCTAGAACTAACGAGAAACTTCCTGACAGTGAGAACAATGAACCAATGGAACAACCTGCGTCCAGAAGCGGTGAATGCTCCAACACCAGAAGCTTTTAAGGAGAGACTGGACAGCCATTTGTCTGAAATGGGATAGGGTTTCCTGCCTGAGCAGGGGGTTGGACTAGATGACCTCCAAGGTCCCTTCCAGCTCTGTGATTTTGCAAGGGTCTCCTGCTTGGGCAGGGGGTTGAACTAGATGACCTCCAAGGTCCCTTCCAACTATCACTACTACTACTACTACTACTATTATTACATACCCCTTTTCTGGATCCTGTTTCCTTCGTGTCAGCCAGGCCCCCAAGAAAGTAAGAAGGGGGGGGGGGACACAAGGGCAGAAAATGTCTCTTCTTTTTTTTAAAGGCAGGCAAGAATGAGAGAAGAGAGCAAATATTGACCACAGCTGGCTGACTGGCCGGCTCCAAAGCAAACATCTGGATGCAATTCCGAATGACAAGATTACGGAGAGCTGGCAGCCTGACAGGCTTCTGTGGGAGAGGGAAATTTTTATCACCCCTGAAATGAGCTTGCCAGAATCAAAGGCTTGTGGGGGACTTCCTTCCTCTCTTTGCGTGCTGGAGGGGAGGGGATCTCTGGGAAGCTGTCAGCCCAGCTACTTTTTCAGAGGCAAACATCTGGCAACATCAGGGCCGGCTGTTCAGGGCTTTGTTGAGTTCCTATGGCTACCACCAAGACTGACATTAGATTAATAATTTAGTGGGGATAGGGATAGGAATAGGGAGTATAATGGGATGGGATGGGATGGAATACAGAATACAGAATACAGAATAGAATAGAATAGAATAGAATAGAATAGAATAGAATAGAATAGAATAGAACAGAACAGACCTTGGAGGTCATCTAGTCCAACCCCCTGCTCAAGCAGGAAACCTTATACCATTCCAGACAAATGGCTGTCCAGTCTTTTCTTAAAAACTTCCAGGGTTGGAGAATTCACAACTTCTGGAGGCAGGTGGTTCCAGTGGTTAATTGTTCTCACTGTCAGGAAGTTTCTCCTTAGTTCTAGGTTGCTTCTCTCCTTGATTAGTCTCCATCCGTTGCTTCTTGTCCTGCCTTCAGGCGCTTTGGACAATAGCTTGACTCCCTCTTCTTTGGGGCAGCCCCTGAGATACTGGAAGGCTGCTATCATGTCCCCCCTCGTCCTTCTCTTCGTTAAACTAGACATGCCCAATTCCAGCAACTGTTCCTTGTATGTTTTAACAATCAAGAAGCAAACAATACACCAAAGAAGCTAGCAGTAAACAGCCCAATCGAGGGGCCACTGAGACCACTCCCACCAACATTGCTGGGGCAAGCCACTGTATATAAGGAGAAAGTAGACCCACTCCCTTCTAGCACTGATGATGTTATCTAGTTGGGTAATGAAATGTCTGCAAGAAAACCACCCAGCTCAGAGAACATAAAGCACCCCACAGTCTTTTTACTCCTCCTCCTCCTCCTGTCAACCCCATTCCCTTTAGCACTGATGATGTTACCTAGTTGGCTCATGAAATGTCTGCAAGGAAACCACCAAGGACCCCACAGTCGTCGTCCTCCTCCTCCTCCTCCTCCCTGCCAACCCCACTCCCTTCTAGCACTGATGATGTTACCTAGTTGGGTCAGGAAACGTCTGCAAGAAAACCCCCCCAGCTCAGAGAATTCCGTACCTCAACCCTGAGCAGCAAATATTCTCTCCTCTGTTAATTCCACCAGCCCAAAAGAGCAGAGCAAACCCACACTTTTAGCAACGGCAAACATTCCTGGCTCCAAAGCTCTACGGCTAGTCCTCAGTTTATGGCCCTAACTGAGCTCTCAAGCCCTTGCGGTCGTTCAGTCAAGGCATCAAGTCACTGGACCCGATTTTTTCCATTTTATTTTATTTTGCAACGGTGATTGAGTGTGAACGCCACAAGCCAATCCCTTTCCCACTCTCACGGGTATTTTTGCCAGAAAGTGGAAGTAAACAGACTCCCCCCCCCCAAAAAAGTGTCCTAAATTGCAGTCACATGACTCTGGGACCCTGCAAACAGGGTAACCCATTGCCCACTGCCCAAAACGTGGTCCTGGGGGTGTGTGGGTGTGGGTGTATGGCTGCTGTCACTTCAAAAATGGATTGTAAGTAGCTTTTGAGGAGTGCAGGTCCGTCATAAACTTGTTCGTTAAATGACCGGTCGTACATCGAGGCTTACCTCTGTCGTTATGGAAGACGGTCTGCCATAAACCTCCCTCCGTTTCAACCATTAACCCCCCCCCCTCCTGAGGTTCCCACCCCACTAGAAGCCCAACATCCATTTTCACCCTGAACTGATCCAGGTTCAAAACTCTGGAGCAGTCTTTCTCAAACGTGACAACTTTAAAGGTGGGTGGACTTCAACTCCCAGAATTCCTCAGCCAGTTACGACTCGGGAGGCCAGACCTCTTCCTGGCTAGGGAATTCTGGGAGTTGACAGGCTGGCTTGGAATGCTAGGAGTTAAAAACCGACACACTTCTTCAAGCCTGCTGGCTGGGAATTCTGGGAATGGAAGCCTATGCCTCTTAAAGCCTATTGCCTGGGAATTCTGGGAATGGAAGCCTATGAAAGCCTGCTGGCTGGGGAATTCTGGGAATGGAAGCCCATGCATTTAAAGCCTGCTGGCTGGGAATTCTGGGAATGGAAGCCTATGCATCTTAAAGCCTGCTGGCTGGGAATTCTGGGAATGGAAGCCTATGCATTTTAAAGCCTATTGCCTGGGAATTCTGGGAATGGAAGCCTATGTATCTTAAATCCTATTGCCTGGGAATTCTGGGAATGGAAGCCTATGCATCTTAAAGCCTGCTGGCTGGGCATTCTGGGAATGGAAGCTTATGCGTTTTAAAGTCTATTGCCTGGGAATTCTGGGAATGGAAGCCTATGTATCTTAAATCCTATTGCCTGGGAATTCTGGGAATGGAAGCCTATGCATCTTAAAGCCTGCTGGCTGGGAATTCTGGGAATGGAAGCCTATGCATCTTAAAGCCTGCTGGCTGGGAATTCTGGGAATGGAAGCCTATGCATTTTAAAGCCTATTGCCTGGGAATTCTGGGAATGGAAGCCTATGCATCTTAAAGCCTGCTGGCTGGGAATTCTGGGAATGGAAGCTTATGCATTTTAAAGTCTATTGCCTGGGAATTCTGGGAATGGAAGCCTATGCATCATAAAGCCTGCTGGTTGGGGAATTCTGGGAGTTAAGGTCCTCACTTCTTCAAGCACACTAGCTGGGGAATTCTAAAAATTGAAGTTCACCCATCTTCAAGCCTGCTGCCTGGGAATTCTGGGAGTTAAGGTCCTCACTTCTTCAAGCCACCACGGTTGAGAAAGACTACTCTTGAGGGAGGCTGCTCACCTGTAGTGAAGCCGTTGTCCATCCGAGCTGTAGTCTCGGTAAAGCTCGTATTCCTTCTCAAATACTCCGGGCGGCGAGGAGCTATGCAGAAGAGTCAGGAAAAGCAAAGGATTAAAGCAAGAACGAAGGGATTACACACATACAACCTGGACATTGCTCAATTGTTGCAACAATGCAACGCTTTCCTCAATTTTGGCTAAGGGTTTGCAGCAAGGGGAAGCTAACCCACTGCAACCAAGCAAACAGACACCGATTTTCACGGATAGCTAGAACTGCAGAAAAAAAAAACCATTGCCCCCAGCCTGCCTTCCACTGAGGACCTGTACACTGCAGGAGCCAGGAAACAGGGCTGAGAAAATATCTATAGACCCCTCTCCTGGACACAAACTGTTCCAACATCTTCCCACAAGACGATGCTATAAAGGCATTGCATGCCGAAACAATTAAACACAAATATAGTTTTTCCCACGTGCCATCGCTTTGTTAAATACATAATTCCCACAATATTGGCAAACGACCTGTATTACTAGAATAAAATAGAATAGAATAGAATAGAATAGAATATATGGAATGGAATGGAATGGAATGGAAGAATCGAGTGGAGTAGAGTAGAGTGGAGTGGAGTGGAGTGGAGTGGAGTGGAGTGGAGTGGAGTAGAGTAGAGTAGAGTAGAGTAGAGTAGAGTAGAGTAGAGTAGAGTAGAGTAGAGTAGAGTAGAGTAGAATAGAATAGAATAGAATAGAATAGAATAGAATAGAATAGAATAGAATAGAATAGAATAGAAAATATGGAATGGAATGGAATGGAATGGAATGGAATGGAATGGAATGGAATGGAATGGAATGGAATGGAATGGAATGGAATGGAATAGAATAGAATAGAATAGAATAGAATAGAATAGAATAGAATAGAATAGAATAGAATAGAATAGAATAGAATAGAATAGAATAGAATAGAATAGAATAGAATAGAATAGAAAATATGGAATGGAATGGAATGGAAGACTAGAGTAGAGTAGAGTAGAGTAGAGTAGAGTAGAGTAGAGTAGAGTAGAGTAGAGTAGAGTAGAGTAGAGTAGAGTAGAACAGAACAGAACAGGGAATGGAATGAAATGGAATGGAATGGAATGGAATTGAAGGAATGGAATGGAATGGAATAGAATAGAATAGAATAGAACAGAATAGAATAGAATAGAAAATATGGAATGGAATGGAAGACTAGAGTAGACTAGAGTAGAGTAGAATAGAACAGAACAGAACAGAACAGAACAGGGAATGGAATGAAATGAAGTGGAATGGAAGGAATGGAATGGAATAGAATAGAATAGAATAGAACAGAATAGAACAGAATAGAATAGAAAATATGGAATGGAATAATAGAGTAGACTAGAGTAGACTAGAGTAGAGTAGACTAGACTAGACTAGACTAGACTAGACTAGAATAGAGTTGGAAGGGACCTTGGAGGTCATCTAGTCCAACCCCTGCTCAGGCGGGAATCCCTATACCATTTCAGACAAATGGCTGTCCAATCTCTTCCACTGGTTAATTGTTCTAACTGTCAAGAAATTTCTCCTTAGTTCTAGGCTGCTTCTCTCCTTGAGTAGTTTCCATCCGTTGCTTCTTGTCCTGCCTTCAGGTGCTGAGCTGAGTTACACAGACTCAGAAGAACCATTAAATTATTCCCAAACAAAAAATTTTTTTTTAAAAAAAACCCAAACCGTTCAGATTCAGAAGTCTTTGAAAACCACCAACACGTTCTGCTTCGGCAAATTATTGTCCTGTCTAAAAAAGTTAATGTCCTGCTCTAAAGTGGAAACTGAAAGTTGAAGGGCTTAAATATGAAGAACGACGTTGTTAGACCTGACCAGGACAGACCGAACGAGAAGAAGGCTTCAGGTCATGAGAATGAAAGTTCTCAAGAACATCCAGTGCAATTGAACCCTCTTTTGTCTCAAAACCCGTTCTGCATTTTACCTTCCCAGTATTTTTTTTTTTTTTAAAAAAGAAGAAGCTATTTTTGTGTAATCACAACGTTCCAATGCCTGGGATAACGAGATCTCCTGCGTTTGAAAGAGCACAGACTCTTGGTGACGTTCCTGCAACGAGGTTTCCAAACGGACGTCCTGCTGGAAATCACATTTCTTGACCTTCTCACTGGCGCTCTTCTTTCGCGGCGGTCAGCCGTCAGAAAATCCTGCTTCTTCCTACCAAGTTCCCTCCCACCCACCCCCCACCCCCAATTTTCTCTGCTGCCAAGAATAACTACGAATAGACAAAACAAACTTGTCCTGTGTTTGATGAAGTGGATCGAACTCCATAAAAGCTGATGCAATCGTTTTATTTTATTTTATTTATTTTCTGGAAGGGAAACCCTCAAGAAGGCAAGAAGGGTAATTTTAATCTCATGTAGAGTTTAAAGCAAGGTTCTACATGTAGGCAAGAAAAGCCAAATGCACAGGTGTAGTATAGGGGGTACCTTGCTCAATAGTAGCAACTGTGAGAGGGATCTCGGAGTCCTAGTGGACAATCCCTTAAATAGGAGCCAGCCATGTGTTGCAGCTGCCCAAAAAGCCAACACAGTCCTAAGCTGCATCAACAAAGGGATAGAATCGAGATCGTGTGAAGGGTTAATACCACTTTACAAGGCCTTGGTAAGGCCACACTTGGAATACTGCATCCAGTTTTGGTCACCACGATGTAAAAAAGATGTTAACACTCTACAAAGAGCGCAGAGAAGAGCAACAAAGATGATCAGGGGACTGGAGGCTAAAACATACGAAGAATGGTTGCTGGAATTGGGTAGGTCTAGTTTAACGAAGAGAAGGACAAGGGGGGACAGGATAGCAGTCTTCCAATATCTGCCCCAAAGAAGAGGGAGTCAAGCTATTCTCCAAAGCACCTGAAGGCAGGACAAGAAGCAACGGATGGAAACTAACCAAAGAGAGAAACAACCTGGAACTAAGGAGAAACTTCCTGACAGGGAGAACAATTAACCAGTGGAACCACCTGCCTCCAGGAGCAGTAAACTCCAACACTGGAAGTTTTTAAGAAGAGACTGGACAGCCATTTGTCTGAAATGGGATAGGGTTTCCTGCCTGAGCAGGGGGTTGGACTAGATGACCTCCAAGGTCCCTTCCAACATCATTATTATTAGTATTAGTATTAGTATTATTAATTTGGGCTGAAAGACGAGCTTTCATTTTTACCGGGGACAGTGCCCGACCGGGTTAGATATGTGTGGGAAAAGAGCTAATGTGACATGCTCTCGCTGTAAAAAAAGAAAAGAAAAAAAACATGCAAAAATGTGCAAATTTTATTCCGTCCGTGTAATGCCCTTCACCTTGGTATATACAGCAGTGCATGAAGAACAGGAGAATTTTTAAAAATCAGGAGGAAACGAGAGAGCTTCTCCAGTCCAGACGTTTGTGCTAATGAAGGAAGCGGGAATAAGGGGAGGGGGATTTCTCCGGATGAAATGCAGTGTTCTTTAAAAACAAACACACACACACACACCCCATAGAGTTGCAATAGAAATGAGCTCCGACAACAAGCTTAAATTAACGAGGCCCCTGGGCCTTAACCCTTGCGACTTGCAGAGAGGCATTGTATTCGAATCCCTTACAGTCGGTTCTTTGATGTAGCCTCCAGAGCAATAGGATCATAATTCCGCTAATGTGTCGCGGTGCGTGCACCGAGGCATTTGTGTGTTGCCTCCACAGCCTGCCACCGTGAGCCACGCGGGGGGGGGGAATGGCAACTTTTAAGACCCGCGGAATTCAGCTCCCGGAATGCCCCAGGCAGCCACAGGAGATGGGGATGGAGTCAGAAGGAAATCAAAATCAGGCGAAGTATTTAATAGTGCTTTGTAAAGCCTTAGTAAGGCCACATCTGGAATATTCTGCCTCCAGTTTGGGTGGCTACGTTACAAAAAAGAGGTTGGGAAAAGTGCAAGGAAGAGCAACTAATTTGATGCAAGGCCTGGAGACTCAAACAGACGAAGAACGGTTGCGGGACTTGGGTATGGCCAGTCCAGAGAAAAGAAGGACTGGGGGGGGGGCATGATAACAGCGTTCCAGTATTTGAGGGGCTTCCACAAAGAAGGGGGGGTTCAACTTATTTCCCAAAGGCTTGGGAAACAAATAGTAATAGTAATAGCAGTAAAGTTGGAAGGGACCTTGGAGGTCATCTACTCCAACCCCCTGCTCAGGCAGGAAACCCTATAACATTTCGGACAAATGGCTGTCCAGTCTCTTCTTAAAAACTTCCAGGGTTGGAGCATTCACTGCTTCTGGAGGCAGGTGGTTCCACCAATTAATTGTTCTAACTGTCAGGAAGTTTCTCCTTAGTTCTAGGTTGATGATGATAAAGTTGGAAGGGACCTTGGAGGTCATCTAGTCCAGCCCCCTGCTCAGGCAGGAAACCCTATACCATTTCGGACAAATGGCTGTCCAGTCTCTTCTTAAAAACTTCCAGTGTTGGAGCATTCACTGCTTCTGGAGGCAGGTTGTCCCACTGGTTAATTGTACTCACTGTCAGGAAGTTTCTCCTTAGTTCTAGGTTGCTTCTCTCCTTGATTAGTTTCCACCCATTGCTTCTTGTCCTGCCTTCAGGCGCTTTGGAGAATAGCTTGACTCCTTCTTCTTTGAGGGCAGCCCCTGAGATATTGGAATACTGCTATCATGTCCCCCCTCGTCCTTCTCTTCGTTAAACTAGACATACCCAATTCCAGCAACCGTTCCTTATATGCTTTAGTCTCCAGTCCCCTGATCATCTTTGTTGCTCTTCTCTGCACTCTTTCTAGAGTCTCAACATCTTTTTTACATCAGATGGACAGATGGACAGAAGGAAGGAAGATGGAAGGAGGGAAGAGAATGGAAAAAAAGGAAGGAAGGAAGGAAGGGAGGGAGGGAGGGAAGGGAGGGAGGATAGGAAGAGGGCAGAAAGGTAGGCAGGCAGGCAGGAAGGATGGATGGATGGAAGGAAGGAAGGAATAAATGGAAGGAAGGAAGGAAGGAAGGATAAGAAGAAGAAAATAAGGAAGGAAGGAATAGATGGAAGGAAGGCAGAAAGGAAGGAAGGATAAGAAGAAGGAAGGATAGATGGATGGAAAGATGAATGGATGGATGGGTGGATGGATGGAAGGAAGGAAGGGAAAGCAAGCGAGAAAGAAAGAAAGAAAGAAAGAAAGAAAGAAAGAAAGAAAGGAAGGAAGGAAGGAAGGAAGGAAGGAAGGAAGGAAGGAAGGAAGGAAGGAAGGAAGGAAGGAAGGAAGGAAGAAAGAAAGAATAGATGGAAGGGAAGCAGGAAGGATAGGAAGAAGGAAGGATAGATGGATGGAAAGATGAATGGATGGGTGGGTGGATGGATGGAAGGAAGGAAGGAAGGGAAAGCAAGTGAGAAAGAAAGAAAGAAAGAAAGAAAGAAAGAAAGAAAGAAAGGAAGAAAGAAAGAAAGAAAGAAAGAAAGAAAGAATAGATGGAAGGGAAGCAGGAAGGATAGGAAGAAGGAAGGAAGTATGGATGAAAAGATGAATGGAAGGAAGGAAGGAAGGAAGGAAGGAAGGAAGGAAGGAAGGAAGGAAGGAAGGAAGGAAGGAAGGGGTACCTGTATAGCTGCCAACACACTCCCATGCACACCCAGACAACCCCCTTCATCGCACACTATTAACATTTGGCAATTCTGCAGCGATTCAAATATTAATAACCACTTTCCAGTAATTTATTGCTTTTAAAGCATCCCGAGCACTTCAGATACATCACCCTGCGATGCAGGATCAAGACGGAAGGAGTGGGGCACAATGCAACGATGCCCGCGGGGGGGGGGGGGAGAGGAGCATAGAGTGGGGGAGGTGTTCTCTCCCGCTCTCAATACATCCCATGCAATTAAAAAAAAGGAAAGAAAAATTAAATAGCCAGGGGTGTGCCCCATCCCTTTAAGAACTTAATTGATGCTGGAGTCCTACCTGGGGCATCACCCTTTACATTTATACGTCCATTAAAATTTCCTGCAGGGATTGTTTCTTATTTTTCACGGAATTAAGCACGCTTTTAAGCGGCTCTCCTGTTTTCTAGCAGGCTTGAGAGTTATCTCTCCGAAAAACAGATTTGAAATGCTTCTTTGGGGGGTGTGTCCCCCTGGGAAGTGGCCCACATCCACGTTTCGAACCCCGCCCTCCCCCAGGCAAGCTACCATATTCCTGCCCCAGGGAATAATCTGCCCCTATGTATGTTTGATGCAATGTGTGGGTTTAAATCGTCAAGAGAGCTTTTTCTGACCTCAGGCACACTCATTTCTAGGTGGGGAAAAATATGTATATATATATATATATATATATATCACAGTTCCTGGCATGAAATGAAGATAAGTCCTCGGGTTACGGACATCTTGGAGCCCGCCCATTAGAGTCCTCATGGTTGTAACGGTCGGAAAACGGGTCGCTCAGGGGGCTGATCCGATTTTACAACTTTTTTTTTTTTGCACTGGCAGCAGCAGTGGTAAAGGGAGCATGCTGGCCGCTAAGCGCGAACACAGCAGTCGTTAAGCGAAACCATGGTTTGCTAATCGCCAGGAGACTGGGAATTCTAGTCCCGCCTAAGGCCTGAAAGCCGGCTGGTGACTTTGGGCCAATCACCAGGAGACTGGGAATTCTAGTCCCGCCTTAGGCCTGAAAGCCAACTGGTGACTTTGGGCCAATCACCAGGAGACTGGGAATTCTAGTCCCGCCTTAGGCCTGAAAGCTGGCTGGGTGACTTTGGGCCAATCACCAGGAGACTGGGAGTTCTAGTGCTGCCTTAGGCCTGAAAGCTGACTGGGTGACTTTAAGCCAATCGCCAGGAAACTGGGAGTTCTAGTCCCGCCTTAGGCCTGAAAGCCGGCTGGGTGACTTTGGGCCAATCACCAGGAGACTGGGAGTTCTAGTGCTGCCTTAGGCCTGAAAGCCAGCTGGGTGACTTTGGGCCAATCGCCAGGAGACTGGGAATTCTAGTCCCGCCTTAGGCCTGAAAGCCGATGGGGTGACTTTGGGCCAATCACCAGGAGATTGGGAGTTCTAGTCCCGCCTTAGGCACGAGAGCCAACTGGGTGACTTTGGGCCGGTTCCTCTGTCCCAGCCCAACCCACCTCGCAGGGCTGTTGCGGTGAGGAAAATAGGAGGAGGGAAGTGTGTTGGATATATTTGCCGCCTTGAGTTACTTGTAAAAATAATAAAGGCAGGAGACCAACAAACAAAGAGCACAGAGTCTCCTTGGGGCCTGTAAAATCCCTCTCTTTTTTTGTGGTCAGCTGCAACGGCAAAGATAAATTAGGAACCGCATCAATATTCACGTATCCTAATACACGTATCCTAACCTCACAAACACGCACCCAATTTGCATGCACCCTAGCACAGGGGGTCCCCAATCACCGGGCTGTGGCCCATTCAGAACCGGGACCGTGAAAGCGGCAAGTGAGGCACATGCACGGCTGCATTTGCACGAGTGGCGGGCATGCGCGCTCGCCGCTCGCGCAAATGGAGCTGCGTGCATGTACTGGCTCCCCGCTGCATCTGCAGCCCCAATCTTCTCCCCCTCCACCACCACCCATTGGTCCTCAAAGCCCAAAAGCGTGAAGACCATTGTCTTAATACACCAGTGGTTCTCAACCTTTTTAATGCCGCGACCCCCCCCAACCGGTCGTAAGTCGAGGACTACTCAACCGGTCGTAAGTCGAGGACTACTCAACGGGTGCAGCACCGTTTGCAGAAGGGGACTTTTGGCGGGCTCAGCAGGGCAGAGACAGCCTGGACAATTCCTATTGGCTTTGGAAAGCCAATAGAATTAGACTCTATTCAAGAGAGTCTATTCTATTGGCTTTCAAAAGCCAATAGAATAAAAGGGAGTAGCACAGCGAAGGAAAAGGGGGGAAAAAATGGCAGACTGCATTGTTTGGCGGCCCCCGTGAAATGGTCGTTCGACCCCAAATGGGGTCCCGACCCACAGGTTGAGAACCACTGGGCTAGAGGAAAGAACCAAGGATTGGGAATTGATTATGTATTAGCGCTTTTGAATCCAGACAGCACGCTGGTTGAAAAATTAACACATGTATGTAAGAGAAAAACTAATAAAATCCTTACATAAATTTAAAAAAAAAAGAAAGAAAATTAAAAAGAAAAAAGAAACGAAATCCAGAGCTCCAGGGAGCCACTACAAACTGCCGGGGTCACCTTTCCCCTCCCTGGCCTCTATTTACACTCTCCATCTTCATTACTTTAATAGTAAAGTCTGAGTCGAAGTAGAATTACAAGCCGACTTTGGCCTGCCCTTGCTCGGAGTCCCTCCTATTAGAACGGACATCAGTTTGAAGATGCTTGTTGCAGCCAAGATGCCAGCCAGGTTCAGGCACCGGACTGGAGTCTAACCAGCCTTGTCCCAACTCAACCCAGCTCAGCTTTGGAGTTACAGATGCCCAGAGAATAAAAGAACCACGGAGTGGGAGGGGACCTTGGAGGTCTTCTAGTCCAACCCTCTGCCCAAGCAGGAGATCCTACACCAGAGGTCTCCAAACTTGGTAACTTTAAGACTTGTGGACTTCACCTACCAGAATTCCCCAGCCGGCGTCACTGACTGGGGAATTCTGGGAGTTGACGTCTACAAAGAATGGAATGGAATGGAATGGAATAGAATAGAATAGAATAGAAAATATGGAATGGAATAGAATATAGAATGGAGTGGAGTGCAGTGGAATGGAATAAATAGAATAGAATAGAAAATATGGAATGGAATAGAATGTGGAGTGGAGTGGAGTGGAATAGAATGGAGTGGAGTGGAGTGGAATGGAATGGAATGGAATAGAACAGAATAGAATAGAATAGAATAGAATAGAAAATATGGAATGGAATAGAATATAGAATGGGATGGAATAGGATGGGATGGGATGGAATAGAATAGAATAGAATAGAATAGAATAGAATAGAATAGAATAGAATAGAATAGAATAGAATAGAACATGGAATGGAAATAGAATAGAATAGAATAGAACAGAACAGAATAGAAGCTGGAAGGGGCCTTGGAGGTCTTCTAGTCCAGCCCCCTGCTCAAGCAGGAGATCCTACACCAGAAGTCTCCAAACTTGATAATTTTAAGACTTGTGGACTTCAACTACCAGAATTCCCCAGCCAGCATGACTGACTGGGGAATTCTGGAAGTTGAAGTCTACAAATAGAATAGAAATAATAGAAATAGAAATAATAGAAGAAATAGAAATAGAAATAATAGAAATAGAAATAATAGAAATAGAAATAGACATAGACATAGAAATAGAAATGGAATGAAACAGAAGCTGGAAGAGCATTTTGGATCAAAATATGGTGGAATATCCAGAGAATCTTTAGGAGGAGGGTAAAATTTACTCCGCAATTATTTTTGTTAGGTATTGTTACAGATTGTGATACAAAGGAGGTTGTATTGATGTTAAATTTGATTACAGCCGCTAGGCTGTTAGTAGGACAATATTGGAAGAAGGAATCTTTGCCTACATTGCAGGAATGGTTTCTTAAAGTAGCTTATCTGGCGGAAATGGCAAAGATTTCGGCTTTCTTAAAGCAACAATCGCAAGAGAAGTTCTTGGCTGTCTGGGACAAATGGATAAAATTTATACAATTTAGATTGGGCATACAAAAATATTCTATAGCTTTTTCATAAGTTTTATTTTCATATATGTTATAGATATTTTTTATATATATAAATATAAAGTTTTTAATTTAATTTTTATTTTTATTTTATTATTTTAAGCCTATATTCTGCTCTGGGAAGCTCAGGGGGGGGAAGGGAGGGTTTTTGGGAGGGGTGGGGGGGGGTTTTTTATATATGTATTGTTTAGTTTTCTTTTTTTGTATATGTTGTCTTTTGTTTTGTATTGTTTTTGTTCTTTTGTAAAATTTATAAAACTTTTAATAAAAAAAAAAAAAAAAAAAGAAACAGAAGCTGGAAGGGACCTTGGAGATCTTCTAGTCCAGCCCCCTGTAGTCCTTGACTTACGACAACAATGGGATCCAATATTTCTGTTTCTAAGCGAGACAGACGTTAATTGAGTTTTGCCCCGTTTTACAACCTTCCCTTGCCACGGTTGTTAAGTGAATCACCCCAGTTAAGTTAACAATAACACATTGTTAAGTGAATCTGGCCTTCCTATTGACTTTGCTTGTTGGGGGGGGGGCGCAAAAAGTGGTCAGTGACCCGGGGTGGGGGCAGGGACACGCTGCCGCCGTCATAAATAGATCCTGGTTCGCCAGCGTCCGAATTGTGATCACGTGACCACGGGGATGCTGCAACGGTCGTTAAGTGTGAGTTCCGGTCCGTTAAGTCACCGTCGTAACTTTGAACCGTCACTAAGCAAACGGCGTTAAGACGAGGCCTACCTGTAACGCTAGGGAAACCAAGGCCAGCTTGGGAGAAGCGGTGCGTAATTTCTGTCGCAAGAAAGGAAGTGGGGAATTATTTTCGGAGACGTCTTTGCCCCGTGGTTACACGCAGGAGGGTCTATTTCTGCTTCCTTTTTAACTTGAATATATATCCTTCAGCTGGGCTTATCCAGGGCTGGGAAAAAGCACCTATTATATCCCTCCTGAGTCATTTCCTGGTGTGAGTGTGTGTGTGTGTGTGTGTGTGTTGTGTGTGTGTGTTTAACCTGAACCGTCTCCTCCCTTGCCACCGGAGTGGAAACAATTGGGCTGCAGGCTGAACTCTGCACGGTGAGCAGAAACTGCGGGTCTGGGAGGGGGTTGCGTGTCCTCTAACGGGCCCCCTCCGCCAGGTTCAGGATGAGGGCCAGCGTCTTGCAGCGCCTGCCCTGCTTTTTGCCTGCCGCAAATTAAACCAGTGGGAAATGACCAAGCTCAGCACGGGGTCCGAGGGAGCACCGCGCTCGTTCTATGCGCCTCTCTCTCTCCCCCGGAAAGGTCTCTAAATTTTAGCGGATTATCTTGGGGAAGACTTTTCACTTTTCTCCTTGCAATTACAAGGCCATGGATTCCTGCAAGGCTTGGAGCACAACTGGGTGTGTGTGTTTGTGTGGCTGCGGCAGATGAGCCTGCGGCCAGAGATGGAGGGCTGGGGACCTCCTGCCTTGAATATGAAGACCTTCTCTTCTTTTTCCCACTTTCTTTTTTTTTTAATATTTTATTAATTTTCTAGTTTTACAGTGAAATAATAAACAATAAACGTTGTTGTCTGGGTCCATTAGTATTTCAGTAGTCTATACTGACTTTTTCAATCTAGATCCAATATCTTTTCCTTCTATTCTATTCTATTCTATTCTATTCTATTCTATTCTATATTCTACATTCTATTCTATTCCATATTCTATTCTCTATTCCATTCTATTCTATATCCTTTTATATTCCATCCATATTCTACATTCTATCTATTCTATTTTATTCCATTCCATTCTATTCTATTCTATATCCTTTCCTATTCCATATTCTACATTCTATTTTATATCCTTTTCTATTCTATTCCATATTCTATTCTATTCTATTCTATTCTATTCTATTCTATTCTATTCTATATCCTTTCCTATTCCATATTCTACATTCTATTTTATATCCTTTTCTATTCTATTCCATATTCTACCTTCTATTCTATTCTATTCTATTCTATTCTATTCTATTCTATTCTATTCTATTTCATATTCTACATTCTACCTTCTATTCTATTATATTCTCTATTCCGTTCTATCCTATATCCTTTTCCATTCTATTCCATATTCTACATTCTATTCTATTCAATTCCATATTTTACATTCTACATTCTACATTCTACATTCTACATTCTACATTCTATCTATTCTATTCTATTCTATTCTATTCTATTCTATTCTATTCTATTCTATTCCTTATTCTCTTCTATTCCTTATTCTGTTCTGTTCCGTTCCATGTCAATTCCTATTATTCTATTCTATTCTATTCTATTCTATTCTATTCTATTCTATTCTATTCTATTCTATATTTTCTATTCTATTCTATTCTATTCTATTTATCTATGCTCACCCTCCTGGGCCCCCAATTGCCCACCTTTTGTGGGGACCCTCCCCTTTTGTTACCAAATTCTAATCCCATTGCACTGGATGTAGGAAAAGGACACTCCCCCCCCCGCCCGCAGAAATCACCTGTTGTTTCTTCCTCCTCCCTCCCCTCCCCCCCCTTAATTACTCCTGGCACAGATCTGATAATTGCCATTATTAATTATATTAATGAGCACAACTCAGAGCCCCAAGTGGATGGTTGCCCAAAGATAGCACAATTCTATCTTCAAAGAGGAAAAAGAACAAAAAAAAAAAAGGCTTCGTTCTTAAAAAGAGGGATAAGTGAGATTTACATTCAATGAAAAGGGGGATTATTACATTCTTACCCTGTTAAGCATTTGGCTTAATTTTTGCTGGATCTTGCTGATTAAGACGGGAGAGGGGAAGATTTGGAGTTAACCGGGCCAAGGCATCAAAGGAAGATTTATTGGATTGTATTTTAAGAGTGAAAAAAAAATTTTTTCCCCTATTTTGGGGAGGTAAGATTTTTATCTACACTTCCTCATATATTTAATGTCTTTTTGTAACGGCTTCTTGGGCAAAGTAGTCCTTGAGGTTTCACCCCAAATGAGCCACAGATTTCCACGGCTAACCCAGGCGGTCGTTAAGTGAGTTTTTGCTGCCTTTTACGACCTTTCCTGCATGGCTGTTAAATGAATCACTATAGTTTATGTTAGTAACAAGGTTAAGTGAATCCCATCTTAAATTATTCATGTAATGATCGGTCAAAGTTAGAACGGCGCGGAAAAAAGGGACCTAGGACCGTTTTTCACACTTACGACCATTGCGCCTCCCCCGAGGTCACCGTGATCAAAATTCAGACGTTCGGCAACCGACTTGTATTTACGGCGGTCAGAGCGTCCCCGGGGTCAGGTGATCCCCTTTTGTGACTTTCTGACAAGCAAACTCACGGGGGAAGGCAGGTTCACTTAACGACCGTGTGACTAGACCCCTGGTGGTGCAGTGGCAGTATTGCAGGCTAATTCTGTCCACAGCCAGCAGTTCGATCCTGATCTATTCTATTCCATTCCATTCCATATTTTCTATTCTATTCCATTCCATTCCATTCCATATTTCTATTCTACTCTACTCCATTCCACATTTTCTATTCTATTCTATTCTATTCTATTCAATTCTCTATTCTATTTTCTTATTCTATTCTTCTATTCTATTCCATTCCATATTTTTCTATTCTATTCTATACTCTACTCTACTCTATTCCATTCCATTCCATATTTTCTGTTCTATTCTATTCTATTCTATTCTCTATTCTATTTTCTTATTCTATTCTATTCTATCTATTCTTCTATTCTATTCCATTCTATATCTTCTGTTCTATTCTATTCTATTCTATTCTATTCTTCTATTCTATTCCATTCTATTCTATTCTCTATTCTATTTTCTTATTCTATTCTATTCTATTCTATTCTATTCTATTCTATTCTATTCTATTCTATTTATTCTATTTTCTTATTCTATTCTATTCTATTCTTCTATTCTATTCCATTCCATATTTTCTGTTCTATTCTATTCTATTCAATTCTATTCTATTCTATTCTATTCTATTCCATTCCATTCATTCCATTCCATTCTATTCTTCTATTCTATTCCATCTATTCCATTCCATATTTCTATTCTAGTTTATTCTACTATTCCAGTCCATATTTTCTAGTCTACTCTATCCTATTCTATTCTTTTCCATTCCATTCTATTCCGTTCCATATTTTCTATTCTATTCTATTCTATTCTATTCTATTCTATTCTATTCTATTCTATTCTATTCTATCCATATTGCATTGCATTGCATTCCATTCTCTATTCCATTCCATGTTCTGTTCTGTTCATTCCACTTCACTCCATGTTCTATTCCAGTGGTTCTCAACCCTTCTAACGCCGCGACCCCATAATACAGTTCCCCATGTTGTGGTGACCCCCAACCACTTATACATCACCGAGTGCCAGGGGCGTGGCCAAAGAAAAGAGGGAAGAAATGGCGGACAGCCTTGTTTGCGACCCCCGTGAAATGGTCGTTGAGAACCACTGTTCTATTCCATCTTGTCCCATCCCATCCCATTCTGTAGTGAGAAACAATCAAAGGCGTAAATTGCCCCCTTACCTCTCTGCCTCTTCTTAACAATGGCAAACTGAGTCGGCTGCCGACTGGGCCGGTTCTGCTCGGGAACCTTCTCGCCCGCCTCCAGCTCCTGTTCCAGAGAGGAGCTGGTGCTCCCTTCTCGGCTGACATTGGTGCTGTGCCCGGGCTGTTCTCGGCCGAGGCCCAGGGGGGACTCCGTGTTCTGCTTCAGGGTCTGGAGTTTGGCCAGCGGGATGATGTCGCAATTCTGCGGCCGGTGCCACACCGTCCGCTGGGTGGTGGCATTGTAGTAGTAGAAGCGGGAGGTGTTGGGGTCAAGAGCTCCCACCACTGGTTCTCGTTGGTCCGCTTGATGCGGACCGGCAGGAGGATCCCAGACGCACTCGCCCGTGATCAGGTTGGCGTACATGCGCTCCCGCGTGCGAGGCTCAATGATTTCCACCCATTCCAGCCTGCGGGGGAACAAGCGCAACGAGAGAGGGGAGCGGGAGCGGGAGAGAGAAAGAGGAAGAAAGGGAGAGAGGAGAGAGAGAGCGAGAGAGCACATTAGAAGTTGGCATTTAGAGAGAGAGCGAGAGAGCACATTAGAAGTTGGCATTTATTGATGTCACCTCTTTTTCCTTTTTTCTTTTCCCTTGCTTATTTTATTGTTCTATTATAATTTTACTTTCGCTTTGTTTAAACTTCTGTTGGGAGTGGGGAGGGAGAGGGGAGAGGGAGGGGGAGGAGGGAGGAGAGAGAAGGGGGAGGAGGGGAAGGAGGGGGGAGGAGGGGGAGGAGGGGGGGAGAGGGAGGGGGAGGAGAGAGGAGAGAAGA
Organism: Crotalus helleri; assembly: GCA_024509115.1. Classification (NCBI taxonomy): domain Eukaryota; kingdom Metazoa; phylum Chordata; class Lepidosauria; order Squamata; family Viperidae; genus Crotalus; species Crotalus helleri. The sequence goes on along the minus strand of JAKSXO010000035.1, from coordinate 4,537,029 downwards.
GGAGGAAGGAGGAGGAAGAAGAGGGAGAGGGAAAGGAGGGGGAGGAGGAAGGAGGATGGGGAAGAGGGAGGGGGGAGGAGAGGAGAGCAGAGAGGAGGAGGGAAGGAGAGGGAGGACGGGGAAGAGGGGGAGGAGAGGGGAGAGGGAGGGGGAGGAGGGAGGAGAGAGAAGGGGGGAGGAGGGGGAGAAGGGAGGAGGGGAGGAGGGGGAGGAGAGAGAGGGAGGGGGGAGGAGAGAGGAGAGGAGAGAGGAGGAGGAAGGAGGAGGAAGAAGAGGGAGACAGGGAAGAAGGGAGGAGGAAGGAGGAGGGGAGGAGGATGGAGGGAGGGAGGAGGAGGGGGGAGAAGGGGGGAGAAGGGGGAAGAGGGGAGAAGGGAGGAGGGGAGGAGGAGGGGAGGAGGAAGGAGAAGGGAGGAGGAGGAGGGGGAGGAGGGGGGAGAGGGAGGGGGAGGAGAGGAGAGAGGACAGAGGACAGAGGAGGAGGAAGGAGGAGGAAGAAGAGGGAGAGGGAAAGGAGGGGGAGGAGGAAGGAGGAGGGGGGATGAGGGAGGGGGAGGGGGGAGGAGAGAGGAGAGGAGAGAGGAGGAGGAAGGAGAGGGGGGAGGAGGGGGAGGAGAGGGGAGAGGGAGGGGGAGGAGAGAGAAGGGGGGAGGAGGGGGAGAAGGGAGGAGGGGAGGAGGAGGGGAGGAGGAGGGGAGGAGAGAAAGGAGGGGGAGGAGAGAGGAGAGGAGAGAGGAGGAGGAAGGACGGAAGAAGAGGGAGACAGGGAAGGAGGGAGGAGGGGAGGAGGAGGGAGGAGGGAGGGAGGAGGGGGGAGAAGGGGAAGAGGGGAGAAGGGAGGAGGGGAGGAGGAGGGAGGAGGGAGAAGGGAGGAGGAGGGAGGGGGAGGAGGGGGGAGAGGGAGGGGGAGGAGAGGAGAGAGGACAGAGGACAGAGGAGGAGGAAGGAGGAGGAAGAAGAGGGAGAGGGAAAGGAGGGGGAGGAGGAAGGAGGAGGGGGGAGAGGGGAGGGGGAGGGGGAGGAGAGAGGAGAGGAGAGAGGAGGAGGAAGGAGAGGGAGACGGGAGGAGGGGGAGGAGAGGGGAGAGGGGAGGGGGGAGGAGAGAGAAGGGGGGAGGAGGGGGAGAAGGGAGGAGGGGAGGAGGAGGGGGAGGAGGAGGGGAGGAGAGAGAGGGAGGGGGAGGAGAGAGAGAGAGGAGAGAGGAGGAGGGAAGGAGGAAGAAGAGGGAGACAGGGAAGGAGGGGAGGAGGAGGGGAGGAGGGAGGAGGGAGGAGGGAGGAGGAGGGGGGGAGAAGGGGAAGAGGGGAGAAGGGAGGAGGGGAGGAGGAGGGGAGGAGGAAGGAGAAGGGAGGAGGAGGGGAGGGGAGGGAGGGGGGGAGAGGGGAGGGGGAGGGGAGGAGAGAGGAGAGGAGAGAGGAGGAGGAAGGAGGAGGAAGAAGAGGGAGAGGAAAGGAGGGGGAGGAGGAAGGAGGAGGGGGGAAGAGGGAGGGGGAGGAGAGGAGAGCAGAGAGGAGGGAGGAGAGAGGAGGAGGAAGGAGAGGGAGACGGGGAGGAGGGTGAGGAGGAAGGAGAGAGGAGAGAAGAGGAGGAAGAAGACTTGGAAGGAGGGCGGAGGAGGGGGAGGAGGAAGGAGATGGGGAAAAAGGGAGGAGGAGGGAGGAAGAGGAGGAGGAGGAGCTGAAGAATTTCCATCCTGTAACAATATCTGTAACACCATCCAACATCCAGATCTGCCCATCCCAGGTCCTTGGAAAGAACTCAACCAGTAGATAAAAATGCCAACCCCACTCTGAACATCCGGCTGACGGTACGACAAACCATAATAACCAACAACAACAACAACAACACGAGCCAGAATTGAAAAGACAGCAAAACCAAAATCGAGAAGACACGGACAGGCAGTTAAGTGCCGCCTCATGCAAAGAAGCTGGAGAAACAGTGGAGCACCTGGTAAGCAGCTGCAAGAAGCTCGCACCAGACAGGACTACAAGCAGTGGCACGACAAAGTAGCAACAATGGGTGCACTGGAAAACGTGCAAGAAATATCATTTGCCTGCAAGCCAGAATTCTGGGAGTTGAAGTCCACGAGTCATAAAAGAGCCGAGGTTGCCTACTCCTGGTCTAAGATCTCCTGCTTAAGCAGCGTGTTGGACTAGATGACCTCCAAGGTCCCTTTCAACTTTCTTATTCTGTTATGCTGTACAGGTTGTCCTCGACGTATGAGCACGATGGAGCCCCACATTTGGCTTGTTAAATGAGTTTTACCCCCTTTTACGGCCTTTCCTGCCACCGTTCTTAAATAAATCATTGCAGTTGTTAACTTAGTAACCCAGTCATTAAGTGAATCTGGCTTCCCCATTGACTTTGCTTGTCGCAAAAGGGGATCACGTGACCCCGGGGACACTGCAACCGTCGTACGTACATGCCAATTGCCAAGTGTCTGAATTTTGATCACGTGACCGTGGAGATGCTACAACGGTCATAAGGGTGAAAAAACAGTCCCTAAGTTCACTTTTGTAACCTCGGTTACTACATGAACGCGTATAAGTTGAATAATAATAATAATAATAATACAAAGTTGGAAGGGACCTTGGAGGTCATCTAGTCCAACCCCCCTGCTCAGGCAGGAAACCCTACACCATTTCAGACAAATGGCTGTCCAGTCTCTTCTTAAAGACTTCCAGTGTTTGGAGCATTTACTGCTTCTGGAGGCAGGTTGTTCCACTGGTTAATTGTTCTAACTGTCAGGAAGTTTCTCCTTAGTTCCAGGTTGCTTCTCTCCTTGATTAGTTCCACCCGTTGCTTCTTGTCCTGCCTTCAGGCGCCTTGGAGAATAGCTTGACTGCCTCTTCTTTGGGGCAGCCCTTGAGATACTGGAAGACAGCTATCCTGTTCCCCCCTCATCCTTCTCTTCATTAAACTAGACATCCCCAATTCCAGCAACCGTTCCTTGTATGTTTTAGCCTCCAGTACTCCGTGTACTCGTGGATTTTCAACTCCCAGAATCCCAGAATTGTGGGAATTGAAGTCCTCAAGTCTTAAAAGCTGCCAACACTGGACAACTGGGCGTCCTGCTCGAGCCTGGGGTTGGACTACAAGACCTCCAAGGTCCCTTCCAGCTCTTGTCGTTCTGTATTAAACAAGGCCACCTTGGCCAAGCTCACACAATTACACTCAACCACAAGTGAAGTGCTATCCACCCGGTAAAAGGACCACTGGCAGCTCTCCGTTCCAATCCACGGCCTGTCCAAGATTTACAAATGGAGTAAAATAAACTGGAATCAACCAGCCGTGATTTACAAATCGTGTCGCCCGCGTCCGGCCAAGGAGCTGAGCCGGAGCCCAGCCATGTGGCTTCTTTCCATCATTAAAACCCAAATGTCAGCGGTTATTTCCCCGTCGCCAGCAGAGGCCTCGCCTGGCAGAGAGTTCCGCCTGCCTGTATCCAAAAACAGCAGCTCAACGAAGCACACAAACGCACAAACGGGCGCGCACCGCGCACTTCGAGGCCCATCTGTTGTGTTTTCCAAGCAACAATTAAAACGGAGG
>JAKSXO010000035.1:4516902-4532980 GCA_024509115.1 Crotalus helleri | reverse complement strand
GAGAGGAGGAGGAAGGAGAGGGAGACGGGGGAAGAGGGGGAGGAGAGGGGAGAGGGGAGGGGGAGGAGGGAGGAGAGAGAAGGGGGGAGGAGGGGGAGAAGGGAGGAGGGGAGGAGGGGAGGAGAGAGAGGGAGGGGAGGAGAGAGGAGAGGAGAGAGGAGGAGGAAGGAGGAGGAAGAAGAGGGAGACAGGGAAGAAGGGAGGAGGAAGGAGGAGGGGAGGAGGATGGAGGAGGGAGGAGGAGGGGGGAGAAGGGGGGAGAAGGGGAAGAGGGGAGAAGGGAGGAGGGGAGGAGGAGGGGAGGAGAAGGAGAAAGGGAGGAGGAGGAGGGGGAGGAGGGGGGAGAGGGAGGGGGAGGAGAGGAGAGAGGACAGAGGACAGAGGAGGAGGAAGGAGGAGGAAGAAGAGGGAGAGGGAAAGGAGGGGGAGGAGGAAGGAGGAGGGGGGAGAGGGAGGGGGGAGGGGGAGGAGAGAGGAGAGGAGAGAGGAGGAGGAAGGAGAGGGGGGAGGAGGGGGAGGAGAGGGGAGAGGGAGGGGGAGGAGAGAGAAGGGGGGAGGAGGGGGAGAAGGAGGAGGGGAGGAGGAGGGGAGGAGGAGGGGAGGAGAGGAAAGGGAGGGGGAGGAGAGAGGAGAGGAGAGAGGAGGAGGAAGGAGGAAGAAGAGGGAGACAGGGAAGGAGGGAGGAGGGGAGGAGGAGGGAGGAGGGAGGAGGAGGGGGGAGAAGGGGAAGAGGGGAGAAGGGAGGAGGGGAGGAGGAGGGGAGGAGGGAGAAGGGAGGAGGAGGAGGGGGAGGAGGGGGGAGAGGGAGGGGGAGGAGAGGAGAGAGGACAGAGGACAGAGGAGGAGGAAGGAGGAGGAAGAAGAGGGAGAGGGAAAGGAGGGGGAGGAGGAAGGAGGAGGGGGGAGAGGGAGGGGGAGGGGGAGGAGAGAGGAGAGGAGAGAGGAGGAGGAAGGAGAGGGAGACGGGAGGAGGGGGAGGAGGGAGAGGAGGGGGAGGAGAGAGAAGGGGGAGGAGGGGGAGAAGGGAGGAGGGAGGAGGAGGGGAGGAGGAGGGGAGGAGAGAGAGGGAGGGGAGGGAGAGGAGAGGAGAGAGGAGGAGGAAGGAAGAAGAGGAGACCGGAAGAGGGAGGAGGAGGGGAGGAGGGAGGAGGAGGAGGGAGGAGGAGGGGGGGAGAAGGGAAGAGGGGAGAAGGGAGGAGGGAGGAGGAGGGGAGGAGGAAGGAGAAGGGAGGAGGAGGGGGGGAGGAGGGGGGAGAGGGAGGGGAGGGGAGGAGGAGAGGAGGAGAGGAGGAAGGAGGAAGAAGAGGAGAGGAAAGGAGGGGAGAGGAAGGAGGAGGGGGAAGAAGGAGGAGGGGAGGAGAGGAGAGCAGAGAGGAGGGAGGAGAGAGGAGGAGGAAGAGAGGGAGCGGGGAGGAGAGGAAGGAGGAGAGAGAGGGAGACTGAGGAGGCGGTCTCGTCGCATGTGCGGGCACAGGAGTCTGGGCTATGGCGTGACTGAGGATGCGGGGAGGTGGGGGGAGGAGGAGGAGTAGATCTGAAGAATTTCCATCCTGTAACAATATCTGTAACACCATCCCAACATCCAGATCTGCCCATCCCAGGTCCTTGGAAAGAACTCAACAGTAGATAAAAATGCCAACCCCACTCTGAACATCCGGCTGACGGTACGACAAACCATAATAACCAACAACAACAACAACAACACGAGCCAGAATTGAAAAGACAGCAAAACCAAAATCGAGAAGACACGGACAGGCAGTTAAGTGCCGCCTATGCAAAGAAGCTGGAGAAACAGTGGAGCACCTGGTAAGCAGCTGCAAGAAGCTCGCCCAGACAGACTACAAGCAGTGGCACGACAAAGTAGCAACAATGGGTGCACTGGAAAACGTGCAAGAAATATCATTTGCCTGCAAGCCAGAATTCTGGGAGTTGAAGTCCACGAGTCATAAAAGAGCCGAGGTTGCCTACTCCTGGTCTAAGATCTCCTGCTTAAGCAGCGTGTTGGACTAGATGACCTCCAAGGTCCCTTTCAACTTTCTTATTCTGTTATGCTGTACAGGTTGTCCTCGACGTCATGAGCACGATGGAGCCCCACATTTGGCTTGTTAAATGAGTTTTACCCCCTTTTACGGCCTTTCCTGCCACCGTTCTTAAATAAATCATTGCAGTTGTTAACTTAGTAACCCAGTCATTAAGTGAATCTGGCTTCCCCATTGACTTTGCTTGTCGCAAAAGGGGATCACGTGACCCCGGGACACTGCAACCGTCGTACGTACATGCCAATTGCCAAGTGTCTGAATTTTGATCACGTGACCGTGGAGATGCTACAACGGTCATAAGGGTGAAAAAACAGTCCTAAGTCACTTTTGTAACCTCGGTTACTACATGAACGCGTATAAGTTGAATAATAATAATAATAATAATACAAAGTTGGAAGGGACCTTGGAGGTCATCTAGTCCAACCCCCTGCTCAGGCAGGAAACCCTACACCATTTCAGACAAATGGCTGTCCAGGTCTCTTCTTAAAGACTTCCAGTGTTGGAGCATTTACTGCTTCTGGAGGCAGGTTGTTCCACTGGTTAATTGTTCTAACTGTCAGGAAGTTTCTCCTTAGTTCCAGGTTGCTTCTCTCCTTGATTAGTTTCCACCCGTTGCTTCTTGTCCTGCCTTCAGGCGCCTTGGAGAATAGCTTGACTGCCTCTTCTTTGGGGCAGCCCTTGAGATACTGGAAGACAGCTATCCTGTTCCCCCCTCATCCTTCTCTTCATTAAACTAGACATCCCCAATTCCAGCAACCGTTCCTTGTATGTTTTAGCCTCCAGTACTCCGTGTGTACTCGTGGATTTCAACTCCCAGAATCCCAGAATTGTGGGAATTGAAGTCCTCAAGTCTTAAAAGCTGCCAACACTGGACAACTGGGCGTCCTGCTCGAGCCGGGGGTTGGACTACAAGACCTCCAAGGTCCCTTCCAGCTCTTGTCGTTCTGTATAAACAAGGCCACCTTGGCCAAGCTCACAAATTACACTCAACCACAAGTGAAGTGCTATCCACCCGGGTAAAGGACCACTGGCAGCTCTCCGTTCCAATCCACGGCCTGTCCAAGATTTACAAATGGAGTAAATAAACTGGAATCAACCAGCCGTGATTTACAAATCGTGTCGCCCGCGTCCGGCCAAGGAGCTGAGCCGGAGCCCAGCCATGTGGCTTCTTTCCATCATTAAAACCCAAATGTCAGCGGTTATTTCCCCGTCGCCAGCAGAGGCCTCGCCTGGCAGAGAGTTCCGCCTGCCTGTATCCAAACAGCAGCTCAACGAAGCACACAAACGCACAAACGGGGCGCGCACCGCGCACTTCGAGGCCCATCTGTTGTGTTTTCCAAGCAACAATTAAAACGGAGGCTACTCAGACTTGGTAACGAATTCTCTCCGGGGTTTTGGAAGGCCCGTCAGCCTTGGCTCTCTGTTGCCGGGGGACCGATGTCGGTGTGTGTCTGTGCAACAACTCCGCATTGTGGTGTACTTAAATTTCTTTCTTTCTTTCTTTCTTTCTTTTTCTTTCTTTCCTTCTTTCCTTTCTTTCTTTCCTTCCTTCCCTTTTCTTTCTTTCTTTCTTCCTTCCTTTTTCTTTCCTTCCTTTCCTTTCTTCCTTTTTTCTTTCTTTCCTTCCTTTCTTCCTTCCTTCCTTTTTCTTTCCTTCCTTTCCTTTCTTCCTTTTTTCTTTCTTCCTTCCTTTCTTTCTTCCTTCCTTTTTCTTTCCTTCCTTTCCTTCCTTCCTCTTTTTTTCTTTCTTTCTTTCCCTTTCTCTCTTTCTTTCTCTTCCTTCCTTCCTCTTTTTTTCTTCCTTCCTTCCTCTTTCTTTTTCTTTTTCTTTCTTTCCTTCCTTCCTTCCCTTTCTTTCTTTTTCTTTCTTTCCTTCTTTTCTTTCTTTCCTTCCTTCCTTTCTTCCTTCCTTTTTCTTTCCTTCCTTTCCTTCTTCCTCTTTCTTTCTTTTTTCTTTCTTTCCTTCCTTCCTTTCTTTCTCTTTCTCTTCCTTCCTTTCTTTCTTTCTTTTCCTTCCTTTCTTCCTTTTTTCCTTCCTTCCTTCCTTCCTTCCTTCCTTCCTCTCTCTCTCTCTCTCTCTCTCTCTCTCTCTCTCTCTCTCTCTCTCTCTCTCTCTCTCTCTCTCTCTCTCTCTCTCTCTCTTTCTTTCTTTCCTGTTACGGCTCCTCTGCTTTTCACGGCACGTTCCAATTTGCTACAAGCCACTCTGAATCCGGAGGGGAACATTGTGATGAGAGCATTGTTCCGGTTGCTGTAGGAACGGCAAACTGGTTTTGCTGGGCTTCAGAAGCGCAATTCTGGCGTCTTTGATGCACCGTCATGGCCCAGAATTGTCCGTTTTCATTGTCGGGCCTTCAGTTGCCACGCAGAGCGGCATCTCCCAGGAAACACGACGGCGTTGTGTTGCTGCTTTCGGGGCTATCCATTGAAGGAGCAAAGAGAAAGAAGATGAGGGCTCCTTGGTGGTCTCTAAGCCTGGGGGGGCTTCCTGCAGACGTTCTATCACGCAACCAGCTAGGAGGCAGCGATCCGTGGGGTAAGGAAGAGGAGGGTAATGAAACTCCAAGTTCAGAGACCCCCAAGGACCCCACAGGCATCTCTCTTCTCTGCTTGCAAACTCTGATGATGTTCCCTAGTTGGGTCATGAAACATCTGCAAGAAAACCACTGAGCTCAGAGAACATAAAGGACCCCACAGTCGTCCTCCTCCTCCTCCTCCCCCACAAACCCCACTGCCTTCTAAGACTGATGATGTTCCCTAGTTCCGTCATGAAACGTTTCCAAGAAACAAACAAGCACACAGAGCACCAAAGACCCCATAATCCTCCTCCTCCTCCCCCCTTCTGCAAACTGCACTCCTAGCACTGATGATGTTACCTAGTTGGGTCATGAAACATCTGCAAGAAAACCACTGAGCTCAGAGAACATAAAGGACCCCAGAGTCGTTGTCGTCGTCGTCCTGCTCCTCCTCCTCCTCCTCCCCACAAACCCCCACTGCCTACTAAGACTGATGATGTTCCCTAGTTTGGTCATGAAACGTTTCCAAGAAACAAACAAGCACACAGAGCACCAAAGACCCCATAATCCTCCTCCTCCTCCTCCTCCCCTCTGCAAACTGCACTCCTAGAACTGATGTTACCTAGTTGGGTCATGAAACATCTGCAAGAAAACCACCCAGCTCAGAGTACATAAAGCACTCCACAGTCGTTGTCATCGTCGTCCTCCTCCTCCTCCTCCTCTCCGCAAACCCCTCTCCTTTCTAACACTGATGATGTTACCTAGTTGGGTCATGAAACGTCTGCAAGAAAATCACTAAGCTCAGAGAGCACCAAGTACCCCACAGTCCCTTCCTCCTCCTCCTCCTCCTCCTCCTCCTCCTCCTCCTCCTCCTCCTCCTCTTCGCAAAGCCCTCTTCTTTCTAGCACTGATGATGTTACCTAGTTGGGTCATGAAACGTCTGCAAGAAAACCACCAAGCTCAGAGAGCACCAAGGACCCCACAGTCCTCCTCCCCCTCCTCCTCCTCTTCACAAACCCCTCTCCCTTCTAGCACTGATGATGTTCCCTAGTTGGGTCATGAAACGTCTGCAAAACACCACCAAATTCAGAGACCACCCAGGAGCCCTCCCCTGGAGAAACCTTGGTGGGCTTCTTCTTCCAGGAGCGGTGGCAGTTTTTCCGCTCAAGCTTCCTGCAGAAAGACTCACTTGCAGAGCCTCTTCGCAGCCAAGGCCTCCCCACATGCTCCTGGACTTTCCAGGTCCTGCCACCCTCTTCCTTGGGCCCAAGCTAAAAGCCCACGAGGGGAGGCAGCCAGGCCGCGGAATCTGCCACTCAATCTGACCGCTTCATGAATGATCGGGGAAAGCAGACGCCACGAGGGCCAGAAGCAATTTTAGCACCTGCAGTTCCAGCCCTTTCTCTCTCCTGGAACTCCCTCGTTAGCAAATTGGGCTGTAACAACCACAATGCCTCTCCCAGAATTAGGCAAGGCCAAGGCAGCTTGCAACGATCTAAATTTGGGCTTAGGCAAGGCCAAGGCAGCTTGCAACGATCTAAATTTGGCCGGTGCGGAAAAAAGCGAAGCTGGAGCTGGTTAGTCCCCTAGAACAGGGGTCCTCCACCTTGGCACCTTTCAGACTTTAAGGCTTTCAACTCCCAGAATAACAGAGCTGGAAGGGACCTTGGAGGTCATCTAGTCCAACCCCCTGCTCAGGCAGGAGGCCCTCTAAGCATTTCAGACAAACGGCTGTCCGGTCTCTTCTTCAAAACCTCCAGTGGTGGAGACCAGGAGAGAAGGGTACCAGATGATCTGCTCCAGGCCACCCAAGCTAGCAGAAGACCACCATTGCATGTCAGGGCCGTCCTCGGCCTCTTGGCCACCCCATCACCTGCCTAGGCTGAGACCTCTCCAGCTTCAAGCAGCCTGATTTTCCTTTCCCGGCAAAAGCCTGCAATTACGCCCCACCCTTGGGCATCCCACGGGCCGGCTGAGCAATTACCTTAACAATGCACAGGGCGGTCAATGGCCACATCTCTCTCTCTCTCTCTCTCTCTCTCTCTCTCCTTCCTCTCTTTCAACTCTCCTCTCCTTCCTCTCTCTTCTCTTTCCTTCCTCTCTTCTCCCTCTCTTTCCTCTCCTTCCTGTCACCTCTCTCCTTCCTCTCTTCTCTCTCTCTGCTTCCTGTCACCTCTCTCTGCTTCCTTTCTTCTCTTTCCTCTCTCCTTTCTCTCTCCTTCCTCTTCTCTCTCCTTCCTTTCCTCTCCCTCTCTCCTTCCTCTCTCCTCTCTTTCTCTTTCCTTCCTCTCTCTTCTCTCTCTCCTTCCTCTCTCTCTCTCCTTCCTTTCTTCTCTTTCCTCTCTCCTTTCTCTCTCCTCTCTTTCTCTTTCCTTCCTCTCTCTTCTCTCTCTCCTTCCTCTCTCTCTCTGCTTCCTTTCTTCTCTTTCCTCTCTCCTTTCTCTCTCCTTCCTCTTCTCTCTCCTTCCTTTCCTCTCCCTCTCTCCTTCCTCTCTCCTCTCTTTCTCTTTCCTTCCTCTCTTCTCTCTCTCCTTCCTCTCTCTCTCTCCTTCCTTTCTCTTTCTCTCTTTCCTCTCCCTCTCTCCTTCCTCTCTTTTCTCTCTCCTTCCTCTCCTTTCTCCTTCCTCTCCTTCCTGTCACCTCTCTCCTTCCTCTCTTCTCTCTCTCTGCTTCCTGTCACCTCTCTCTGCTTCCTTTCTTCTCTTTCCTCTCTCCTCTTTCTCTCTCCTTCCTTTCCTCTCCCTCTCTCCTTCCTCTCTCCTCTCTCTCCTTTCTCCCTTTCCTTTCTCTCTCTTCTCTCTCCTTCCTCTCTCTTCTCTCTCTTTCCTTTCTCTTTCTCTCCTTCCTCTCCCTCTCTCCTTCCTCTCTTTTCTCTCTCTCCTTCCTCTCCTTTCTCCTTTCTCTCCTTCTCTGTCTCTCTCCTTCCTCTCTCCTCTCTCCTTTCTCTTCTCTCTTTCTTTCCTCTCCTTCCTCTCTTCTCTCTCCTTCCTTTCTCTCTCTCCTTCCTCTCTCTCTTTCTCTCTCCTTCCTCTTTCTCCTTCCTCTCTCTCCTTCCTCTCTCTTTCAACTCTCCTCCTTCCTCTCTCTTCTCTCTCTCCTTCCTCTCCTTTCTCCTTCCTCTTCCTCTATCACCTCTCTCTCCTTCCTCTCTCTTCTCTCTCTTTCTTTCCTCTCACCTCTCTCTGCTTCCTTTCTTCTCTCTTTCCTCTCTCCCCTTCCTCTCTCTTCTCTCTCCTTCCTCTCTCTCTCCTCTCTCTGTCTCTGTCTCTCTCTTTCTGAGCAACTCACAAAAGCCACGGGAGCAAGATCCGTTTTAGCTCATCCGGCACTCAAACAAAAGACGAAACGCAGGGAGCCGGAACGCACAATCCATGGACCACGACCGATGCTATTCTGGAGATCCGCTTGCTCCCACGCGAGGGCCGAAAGCAGCAACTCTGAGTCACAACCGCCGGGGAGATAAATGCCATGTGGCTTTGGCCGAGGAGCAGCTTGGCAGCCGGTCCTGCAGGCTCAAACAGATGCCACCCCCCCCCCCCAAAAAAGCAGGCCAACCAGCCTCCAGCTACCTGTATATATAGCACATACCTTTTTTTCCCTCCCGCCTCCAGAAATCTAGAAAAAGACACAAAGCAGGTAGTCCTTGACTTAACAACCAAAATTGAGGCTGGAGTTACAGTCGTTAAGTCGTGCCAGTCTTTACATGGGTCACTTACAAGCTTTTTCACAGCTGCCATTAAGCGAACTCACTTTTGTCAAAGGGTATTTCCCCCCCCCCCCAGAAAATGGAAAGAAATGCCAGAAACTGGCTAAAAAGGCTGTAATTTGAAGTCACGTGAGTGTGGGACACTGCAAGCAACCATAAATGTCACCCGATTGCCAAGCATACAAAATATGGCCACAGAACAGAACAGAACGGAACAGAACAAAATATATGGAATGAAATAGAAATAATAGAAATAAGAACAGGACAGGACAGGACAGGACAGGACAGGACAGGATAGGAATAGAAATAGAAATAGAAATAGAAATAAGAATAGAATAGAATAGAATAGAATAGAATAGAATAGAATAGAATAGAATAGAATAGAATAGAATAGAATAGAATAGAATAGAATAGAATAGAATAGAAAATATGGAATGGAATAGAATATAGAATGGAGTGGAGTGCAGTGGAATAGAATAAATAGAATAGAATAGAAAATATGGAATGGAATAGAATGTGGAGTGGAGTGGAATAGAATGGAGTGGAGTGGAGTGGAGTGGAATAGAATAGAATAGAATAGAATAGAATAGAATAGAATAGAATAGAATAGAATAGAATAGAATAGAATAGAATAGAATAGGGAATAACAGGGATTGTTGAGGTCTCAGTTCAGGAACTGGATCATAAGTAGCTCTGGGGGAGGTCCCTCCTAACTTCAGTCATTAAGCGAGAGGGTGTAAATTGAGGACTTCCTGTAAATGTTCCCTTTCCAGAAGCCTTTAAATGCAAGTCCCATAATCCCTGCCAGCCTAGACACCATCTCTCTCTTGGCTGTAAAATACCCAAGTGGTGGTGACAAGGAGGGAGAGAGAGGAGAGAGGGAAATAGAGGGGGGGAGGAAGAGAGGGGGGAGGAGAAAGGAGAGAGGAGAGAGGGAGAGAGAGAGGAGCGAGCGAAAGAGAGGAAGAAAGAGAGAGAGGAGAGAGAGGAGAAAGGGAGAGAGAAGAGAGAGAGGGAGTCCTTAGTGCTCTCTGAGCTTGTTTTCTTGCAGACATTTCATTACCCATCAGCGCTAGAAGGGGCAAAACCAGTGGTGGGATTCAGCTGGTTCGCACCAGTTCTGGTAGCTAAATTTTGCTGAGTTTGGAGAACCGGCTTAATGCACAATGCTTCCAGAAGTCCATTCTAGGCCTCGGAGGCCTGGAGGAGGCCTCCCAGGCCTAGAAAAGCCCGCTGTAAGTGCGTGGATGCCACTTCTGAAAGTCCGTTCTAGGCCTCAGAGGCCTGGAGGAGGCATCCCAGGCCTAGAACAGCCTGCCGTAAGTGCGTGGATGCCACTTCCGGAAGTCCATTCTAGGCCTCAGAGGCCTGGAGAAGGCCTCCCAGGCCTAGAAAAGCCCGCCGGAAGTGCGTGGATGCCACTTCTGGAAGTCCGTTCTAGGCCTCAGAGGCCTGGAGGAGGCCTCCCAGGCCTAGAAAAGCCTGCCGGAAGTGCGTGGATGCCACTTCCGGAAGTCCATTCTAGGCCTCAGAGGCGTGGAGGACGCCTCCCAGGCCTAAAACAGCCCGCTGTAAGTGCGTGGATGCCACTTCTGGAAGTCCGTTCTAGGCCTCAGAGGCCTGGAGGAGGCCTCCCAGGCCTAGAAAAGCCTGCCGGAAGTGCGTGGATGCCACTTCCGGAAGTCCATTCTAGGCCTCAGAGGCGTGGAGGACGCCTCCCAGGCCTAAAACAGCCCGCTGTAAGTGCGTGGATGCCACTTCCGGAAGTCCATTCTAGGCCTCAGAGGCCTGGAGAAGGCCTCCCAGGCCTAGAAAAGCCCGCCGGAAGTGCGTGGATGCCACTTCCGGAAGTTCACTCTAGGCCTCGGAGGCCCAGGCCTGCATACAATAAGCGAACCGCTTGTTCAGGTATTTGAATCCCACCACTGTCCACTCCCTTCCAGTTACTAACACTTCCGGCGATCTTGATGCTATCCCTCTGTTGATGCAGCCTAGGATCGCATGGTCTTGTTTGGCTGGCTCCTACTTAAGGCGTTGTCCATCGTCTTACCCTCTCATCATTTTTGACAAGAGCCACGTGGAATGGCATCCACCACATCCCACCCTTGTCTCGTGGGAAGCAATAGCACACGCACACAAACACACACACACACACACAGAGAGAGTAACTAAGTCACCGTCTTCCCAAAAACATAGCCAACAGAGCGATTGGCCTGCCTTTTGAAGATTTCCGACAGCTACGCAAGCACAAATCTTGTTGACACTGCATTACGGGGAAACCCAAATCCCACCGACCCTTTTGTGCAAAAAAGTACACAAGCGCCCCCATTTGTCCTCCTCGTCTTCCGTTAATTGGGGGAACGTTTGCTGAACCACACCGCACAACTTCAACCGCTCTGCGTCCACGGAGCGTTTGCAGGCCCTGCTGGAAGGGCCAGCCTGATGGAGATTAATAAGCTACATTTTTCCAGCCCCCTCCTCAAGGGAAAAGCCATTAATTGCCTCTCTGGAGGAGTGGAACTTTCTGATTACATCCAAAATGCTGGAAAAAGAGAGAAAGTCCACTCAGCTAGTAGAGCAGGGGTGGGGAACGATGGCCCTTTTGTGACTAGTGGACTTCCACTCCCAGAATTCCTGAGCCCGCAAAGCCCATAAAGCTCATAAAGCCATCCTGGGGAATTCTGGGAATGGAAGTCCACCCATCTTAAAGGAGAAACACTGACTTGATGTGTGGTATAAAGTCTAAGGATGGTCTAGTCAATAAATCGTGTTTCAACCACGCTCTAGCGCAGTTTAGGAAGGTAGCCATTATTTCAAAGAGGGCAGAACCACATCCTGGTACAAAAGTAATCATGGTTCTTTCTAACCCACTTAATGATCCCCATGAGGGAATTCATCTCTCGCACTCGTCGCCCCCAACTCCTTCTAGGACTGCCAGCCAAAAGGCCACCGTAAAATACATCACTTTTCTTCCTTAATGTCTCTAAAGCAGGGGTCTTCAAACTTGGCGCTTTTGTGACTTGTGGACTTCAACTCCCAGAATTCCCGAGAGCATTCTGGGAGCTGAAGTCCACAAGGGGCCATCATTCCCCACCCTTTCTTAGAGGTGATAGCAAAATATAATAGATGGGATAGCAAATAATAATAATAATAATAATAATAATAATAATAATAATGATAATAGTGATAGGCGCCTTGGGTGCAATCCCAAAACAACTGGAGCACCACTTGAACACCATTGGCATTGACAAATTTGCCATTAATCAATTGCAAAAGGCGGCCTTACTAGGAACTGCTTCCATCCTGCGACGATACCTGTAATACTATCAAACATCCACATCTGCCTATCCCAGGTCCTGGGTAAGGACTCGATAGGTAGACAAAATGCCAAATCCAGTCTGAACATCTGGCTGACTGTGCCATGATCCATAATAATAATAATAATAATCCCAAAACAACTGGAGCACTACTTGAACACCATTGGCATTGACAAATTCGCTATTAGTCAATTGCAAAAGGCGGCCTTACTAGGAACTGCTTCCATCCTGCGACGATATCTGTAATACCATCAAACATCCACATCTGCCTATCCCAGGTCCTGGGTAAGGACTCGATAGGTAGACAAAATGCCAAATCCAGTCTGAACATCTGGCTGACTATGCGATGATCCGTAATAATAATAATCATCATCATCATCATCATCATCAGGAGTTCTGGTAGTTTGTACCTTTTCTTGCAGCTGCAGCTCAGGAAAACGGAGAAATAAATTGGGGTAATTTAATACATTTAATAAAGTTGGAGGACTCAGCTGAGAAATCTTTTCATTCAGATGTGCTTCTTGTGCTACAGAACGCCCTCCATACGAAACACAATGCAACACACTAGGGGAATGCTGGCTTGCAGCCAAATGCTAACCCCCAGAAGTGAGGACATTCAGGAGAGGCCTTTGGCTCACGTATTTCTGGAAACCCAGAGGAAAGAAAGAGAGAAAATAATCTTCTTCCTGGGAAACGCCGCAGGTTGCAGTTTTGGAGCTAGTTCTAACCTCAAAAAAAAAACAAAAAAACATCAAAACTGAAAGCAGAATTCAGGGATACGGTGTCAGGCGCAAACAACCCAATTCACTGGGGAAAGAGTTCAACTAGCTACTTTATTGCTAATGTCTTTTGTGGAGGAATCTTCCAAGATCCACAGTTTGAAGCTGGGCCAGACTACATAAGGTTCATCGGCATTCAAAGAACGATCGGATTTTGCCTTCTTGTGCCGACATAAAGATTCCAGACTAATCCCTCACTTGACTCCTCCTCTAGCTTGGCCAATCTCTCTCTCTCTCTCTCTCTCTCTCTCTCTCTCTCTCTCTCTCTCTCTCTCTCTCCTCTCTCTCCTTCCTCTCTCCCTCTGTCTCCTTCCTCTCTCCTTTTTCAAATAACTTTGTTTTTCTGGTCTGTAAAGGAGAGGCTGGAAAGTAGTAAAGCTGATATCCGAGCAGATTTTTATGCCTGTCCTTGCAGATTGCCTACATAATGATTCCAGACTAATTCCTCTCTTGACTCCTCCCCTCTCAGCCAGTCTCTCTCTCTCTCTCTTTCTCTCTCTCTCTCTCTCACACACACACACACACAGCAAAGACATTTCCAGAGTTCTAAATAATAATAATAATAATTGCATCCAGTTCGCTCTTTAAGGCAGATCCGCTGATCCGCAAGCACAATGGTTCCATTTTTCCTTAACTTCTTCCCCCGTCTTTGCCAAACCTAATGGGAATATAAAACCCGCTAGATCAAACACCCTTGCAAAATGCGCTTCAAAGAATCTTTTATCCGCCCGGTGTTTGTATAGTCTTCTTTGTCCATTCATTTCTTTCTCACCATTTGTTCCCTTCCAGATTCAGAATTCAAGGCTCCCTCTCGGCCTAGTTATTCCTACGAGATTTTCTGCTTGGGAGCCTTCAAGGTTCCATTTTGCGCTGCTCGCCATGAAGGGATTCTTCATAGTGCAAGGCTTACTTCTCCGGAGTAAACTAAATTATATAGAATAGAATAGAATGGAATGGAATGGAATGGAATAATAGGAATGGAATGGAATATAGGATATAGGATATAGGATATAGGATAGGATAGAATAGAATAGAATAGAATAGAATAGAATAGAATAGAATAGAATAGAATAGAATAGAATAGAATAGAAAATATGGAATGGAATGGAATGGAATGGAATGGAATGGAATGGAATAGAATAGAATAGAATAGAATAGAATAGAATAGAATAGAATAGAATAGAATAGAATATATGGAGTGGAGTGGAGTGGAATGGAAGAATAGAATAGAATGGTATGGAATGGAACGGAATAGGAATAGTTGGAAGGGACCTTGAAGGTCTTTTAGTCCAACTCCCTGCTCAGGCAGGAAATCCTATATGTATAGACAGGAAACCCTATCTATAAGCTCTTATTTTGGACTTCAGAAGTGTACAATTTTCTTAGCCGACTTGAGGAATCAACGTCTATGGAGATTCTCAATCACCCAAGTCCTAGGTGTCGCAAAGGTGATTTTTCCAAAAGGCAACTGGAGTTTCCTTGTTTTTTTTTTCTTGAAAATGTTTCACTTCTCATCCAAGAAGCTCCTTCCTTCCTTCCTTCCTTCCTTCCTTCCTTCCTTCCTTCCTCCTTGGTGCTCTCTGAGCTGGGTGGTTTTCTTGCAGATGTTTCATTACCCAACTAGGTAACATCATCAGTAATCTTCCTTCCTTCCTTCCTTCCTTCCTTCCTTCCTTCCCTCCTTCCTTCCTTTACTTACTTACTTACTTACTTACTTACTTACTTACTTACTTACTTACTTAGCTGAAGATGCTTTCTGGATGAGAAGTTAAGTATTTTCAAGGAAAAACCCCCAGAAACTTTAGTTGCCTTTTTAAAAAAGTATCTTTGGGACAACCATGACTTGGATGATTGAGAATCTCCATAGATATCAAGATGGCTTCTTCAGTTCACTCTTCTCTTTCTTTTCTTTCTTTCTTTCTTTTTTCTTTTCTTTTCTTTCTTTTTTTCTTTCCTTTTTTTTTCTTTTCTTTCTTTGTCTCTCTCTGTCTCTCTCTCTCTCTCTCTCTAAGATACTTCTTGATTGAGAAGCAAAACATTTCCAAAGAAATGTTGCTTTTTGGAAAATCACCTTGGAGAAACCAATGTACCACCCCTTTCGCAAATTATATCCCCGCCAAATGAAAGTCAAATTAAAATTCCTGAAAACGTGGCATCCTCCATCATTTCCACCCCAATTGTTTGTTTGTTTGTTTTTCTACTCTTGCTTCACTTCCAGGACTCTCCTGGCTTATCTTTTGCTGGCTCCTAAGCTTTCGTCCCTGGCTTATTCCAAGCAACGTTTGTCTTTCGCCACCTGATGCAGATTTATGACAGTGGCGGGAGCAAAATCCCATTTCATTAATCTGGGCTTCCATCACCAACTTGTGTCATCCGGTTTGGGCCGTCCTGAAAAGCCTCAGTGACTGCACCCTGCCCTATGTCTGCAGGCAGCTGCCGAAGGTGTATGGACCAGCAGCATTAGGGGTTTCTAAGACCACATTTAATTATGGCTGCGTCATCCCAGCTTCTTTGGCTATATTTATTTATCCACCAGGACTGCACAGCTTTCCGGCCATCGGCCCTTCTGAACCAAGGCGGGGTGGGAGAACACTCTCAGCCACCTGCCCTGTAGAGCTAAGGGCCCAGGTCAAACAAGGCCTGGGGAAAATGAGCCGGCCTGGGGATGGAGATGGAGATGATGGAGGAGGAGGAGGAGGAGGAGGAGGAGGAGGAGGAGGAAAAGAAGAAGAGGAGGAGGAGGAGGAGTTGGAAGGGACCTTAGAGGTCTTCTAGTCCAGCCCAGTCCTTAAGTAGGAGACCCTAGTCCAACCCCCTGCTCAGGCAGGAAACCCTAGGCCATTTAAGACAGTGGTTGTCCAGTCTCTTCTTAAAAACCTCCAGTGATGGAGTGGAGGCAAGCTATGCAGAATAACAGAACAGAGTTGGAAGGGACCTTGGAGGTTTCCTGCCTGAGCAGAGGGTTGGACTAGATAATAATAATAATAATAATAATAATAATAATAATAATAATAATAATAATAATAATAATAATAATAATAATAATAATAATAATAATAATAATGTTGGAAGGGACCTTGGAGATCATCTAGTCCAACCCCCTGCTCGGGCAGGAAACCCTACACCATTTTGGACAAAGGGCTGTCCAGTCTCTTCTTAAAAACTTCCAGTGTTGGAGCATTCACCGCTTCTGGAGGCAGGCTGTTCCACTGGTTCATTGTTCTCACTGTCAGGAAGTTTCTCCTTAGTTCCAGGTTGCTTCTCTCCTTGATTAGTTTCCATCCGTTGCTTCTTGTCCTGCCTTCAGGCGCTTTGGAGAATAGCTTGACTGCCTCTTCTTTGGGGCAGCCCCTGAGATACTGGAACGCTGCTATCATGTCCCCCCTTGTCCTTCTCTTCGTTAAATAATAATAATAATAAAGTTGGAAGGGACCTTGGAGGTCATCATTCCAACCCCCTGCTCAGGCAGGAAACCCTATACCATTTTAGACAAGTGGCTGTCCACTCTCTTCTTCAAAACCTGCAGTTGGAGCATTCACCACTTCTGGAGGCAGGTTGTTCCACTGGTTAATTTTTCTCACTGTCAGGAAGTTTCTCTTTTGTTCCAGGTTGCTTCTCTCCTTGATTAGTTTCCATCCGTTGCTTCTTGTCCTGACTTCAGGAAGATGACCTCCAAGGTCCCTTCCAATCATCATCTTCTTCTTCTTCTTCTTCTTCTTCT
>JAKSXO010000035.1:4471902-4514402 GCA_024509115.1 Crotalus helleri | reverse complement strand
TGACTTGTGGACTTCAACTCCCAGAATTCCTCAGTCAAGGATGCTTTAAGGCAGGGGTCTTCAAACTTGGCCCTTGGATGACTTGTGGACTTCAACTCCCAGAATTCCTCAGCCAGGATGCTTTAAGTCAGGGGTCTTCAAACTTGGCCCTTGGATGACTTGTGGACTTCAACTCCCAGAATTCCTCAGTCAAGGATGCTTTAAGGCAGGGGTCTTCAAACTTGGCCCTTGGATGACTTGTGGACTTCAACTCCCAGAATTCCTCAGTCAAGGATGCTTTAAGGCAGGGGTCTTCCAACGTGGCCCTTGGATGACTTATGGACTTCAACCCCCAGAATTCCTCAGCCAGGATGCTTTAAGTCAGGGGTCTTCAAACTTGGCCCTTGGATGACTTGTGGACTTCAACTCCCAGAATTCCACAGCCAGGATCCTTTAAGATAAGGGTCTTCCAACTTGGCCCTTTGATGACTTGTGGACTTCAACTCCCAGAATTCCTCAGCCAGGATGCTTTAAGTCAGGGGTCTTCAAATGTGGCCCTTGGATGACTTGTGGAATTCCTCAGCCACGGATGCAGGGGACTGGACTAGAAGATTTCCAACGTCCCTTCCAGCTCTATTCTATTCTATTCTATTCTATTCTATTCTATTCTATTCTATTCTATTCTATTCCATTCCGTATTTTCTCTCTTCTCTTCTCTCCTCTCTTTTCTTCTTTCTCTTCTCTTTTCTCTTTTCTCCTCTCCTCTCCTCTCCCTATTCCTATTCCTATTCTAAAACTACTGAGGTTGACAAACACTTGTCTAGACCTTTCTCCAAAAAGAAACTTCTCTATAGTTGGGAAGATGAGAACTCTGGCTGGTTTTATATAATTATCTGGCTTGATATAAAGGTCGGGCTGGCTACATATATAATAATTATGTGGCTCTGGTGCTTCCCAAGCACATTTACATCGGTATGATGGGTGACATTTTCAAGAAAAGTGTTTCTGCCCAAAACGTCCCGCAAGGGGAGGTCAAAAAAGTCAAGAGGGCAGCCAGAGCTTCTGAAATTCTGTTGTTTTTTTTTTTTTAAAAAAAAACAGGCGTTCCATGTCAGGATTAAGGCAAGGAAAGGAGGCAGGTGGTCAGTTTGTAAGGCATAAAAATATTAGCTATGCCACCTTCCAGCGCCCTATGCTTTCCAACCTCCCCTTACACTCCAGAAAAAAAACACAAGTTCTTTGAAAACCTTTTGTGTAAGCTGCGAAAAAGAAGCATTTTTCAAAATGGCACATTCTTGGCATTTAATGCACCGTTCTATTTTTAAAATGCTGGTGGGAATGACAAGAGATTTTGTTTCCTTGGATCTGCAGGAGTGTACATCCGGGACAGATGTAACACACACACACGCACGCACATACAGACACACACACACACACACACACACACACACACACGTGCACGCACACACACATACACGCATACGCACACTTCTACCTGTTTCCTCCTCCTGTCTCTCTCAGGACCACTGCCGATAACTCTTTGGCCGTCAAAGTGTTTGAATGACATAATAACGAGAATTGGAGGGGACCTTGGAGGTCTTCTAGTCCAGCCCCGTGCTCAAGCAAGAGACCCCATACCATTCCAGACAAGTGGCTCCCCAGTCTCTTCTTAAAAGCCCCCAATGATGAAGCACCCACAAATTCTGAAGGCACTGCTTAATTGTTCTCCCTGTCAGGAAATTTCTCCTTAATTCCAGGTTGCTTCTCTCTTTGATCAGTTTCCATCTGTCGCTTCTTGTCCGGCCTTCAGATGCTTTGGGGAATAGCTTGACTCCCTCTTCTTTGGGGCAGCCCCTGAGATACTGGAACTCTGCTATAATGTCACCCCTGGTCCTTCTCTTCGTTAGACTAGATGTACCCAATTTCTGCAACTTTTCATGACTTGTGATGACAGAATGAAGAACAGAGTTGGAAGGGACCTTGGAGGTCATTTAGTCCAGCCCCCTGCTCAGGCAGGAAACCCTATACCCATTTCAGACAAATGACTGCACGGTCTCTTCGTATTGGAGCATTCACCGCTTCTGGAGGCACTGGTTAATTGTTCTCATTGTCAGGAAGTTTGTCCTTAGTTCCAGGTTGCTTCTCTCCTTGATGAGTTTCCATCCGCTGCTCCTTGTTCTGCCTTCAGGTGCTTTGGAGAAAGGTGTATTGCAAAGCTCGCAAGCATATAATGAATATTTATATATTATCTGCAAACATGCTGGCTGGGGAATAACTGGGAGTTGAAGTCCATTCATCATAAGGTTGAGAAACACTGGTCTATATGCTATAAGAGCATCAAGGCAATTCCTCTCCATAAACCTGGATTTCTGCTTTGCCCGAGATTTGAACAACTCTAGCCAGCCTCCTCCAATTCAACACAAAGGAAGCTCAGAAAACAGACTACATCAGGGGGCTTCAAACTTGGTCCTTCTATGACTTGTGGACCATGCTGGCTGAGGAATTCTGGGAGTTGAAGTCCACAAGTCATGAAGGAGCCATAGTTCCCCCATGCTGGCTCAGGAATTCTGGGAGTTGAAGTCCGCAAGTCATGGCCATATTTCCCCCATCCTGGCTCAGGAATTCTGGGAGTTGGTCCATGAGTCATGAAGGGGCCATAGTTCCCCCATGCTGGCTCAGGAATTCTGGGAGTTGAAGTCCACGAGTCACGGCAATATTTCCCCCATCCTGGCTCAGGAATTCTGGGAGTTGGTCCATGAGTCATGAAGGGGCCATAGTTCCCCCATGCCGGCTCAGGAATTCTGGGAGTTGAAGTCCTCAAGTCATGAAGGGGCCATAGTTCCCCCATGCTGGCTCAGGAATTCTGGGAGTTGAAGTCCGGAAGATATAAAAGGGCCAAGTTTGAAGACCCCTGGACTGCATGTTCAATTCCCCATTCACAGCCAGGCTGTCAAATTAGTAACATCCTGCCGTTCTCTCTAAATGGAGCTTTTCAAAATTCATCGCAGAATTTCCTGAACTAGGCCCGATTAAATCCTTCCCCTTGCCTCAGCATGCGGGAAGAGCTTGGTGAGACACCAATATTCTAAAGGAGGAGGAGAAGGAGGAGGAGGAAGAGGTGAACCCCTTTAAAACTGGGGGACTGAGTTCATTCCTGGCCCGAAGGTCCCAGATGGACCTTCCGCCTCAAGGCAACAGGACCACAGAAAAGCCAAAACTCCAACGGTTCCAGGGAAGCCCATTTTGGGGCTGATGTATTTGGGGCTCCAACCCGGCATTTGCAGGCCAATTCAAACCAGGATCACACGAAGTCAGTTAAATAAGAGCCAGCCGTGTGCTGCAGCTGCCAAAAAGGCCAACACAACACAAAAAGGCCAACACATCAAATTTGCAGACGACACCAAGCTGGCAGGAATAGCCAACACTCCAGAAGACAGGCTTAAGATACAGAAGGATCTGGACAGACTTGAACACTGGGCACTAACTAACAAAATGAAATTCAATGGTGAAAAAAGTAAGGTTCTACAAGAAAAACCAAATGCACAAGTACAGCATAGGTGGCACCATGCTCAATAGCAGTAACTGTGAGAGGGACCTCGGAGTCCTAGTGGACAATCACTTAAATATGAGCCAGCCGTGTGCTGCAGCTGCCAAAAAGACTAACACAGTGCTGGGCTGCATTAACAGAGGGATAGAATCGAGATCACGTGAAGTGTTAATATTACTTTACAAGGCCTTGGTAAGGCCACACTTGGAATACAGCACCCAGTTTTGGTCACTGCGATGCAAAAAAGATGCTGAGATTCTAGAAAGAGTAGAAAGAAGAGCAACAAAGATGATCAGGGGACTGGAGGCTAAAGCATATGAGGAACGATTGCTGGAATTGGGGATGTCTAGTTTAATGAAGAGAAGGACGAGGGGGGACAGGATAGCAGTCTTCCAGTATCTCAGGGGCTGCCCCAAAGAAGAGGGAGTCAAGCTATTCTCCAAAGCCCCTGAAGGCAGGACAAGAAGCAACGGATGGAAACTCATCAAGGAGAGAAGCAACCTGGAACTAAGGAGAAACTTCCTGACAGGGAGAACAATTAATCAGTGGAACAACCTGCCTCCAGAAGCAGTAAATGCTCCAACACTGGAAGTTTTTAAGAAGAAACTGGACAGCCATTTGTCTGAAATGGTATAGGATTTCCTGCCTGAGCAGGGGGTTGGACTAGATGACCTCCAAGGTCCCTTCCAACTTTACTATTATTATTATTATTATTATTATAATCAAGGAGAGAAGCAATCTAGGACTAAGGAGAATTGTCCTGACAGTTAGAAGAATTAACCAGTGGAACAGCTTGCCTTCAGAAGTTGTGGGTGCTCCATTACTGGAGGCTTTTAAGAAGTGAGTGGACAGCCATTTGTCGGGAGTGGTATAGGGTTTCCTGCATGAACAGAGGGTTGGACTAGATGACCTCCAAGGTCCCTTCCAACTCTCTTATTCTGTTAATTAATCGGAACAGCTTGCCTCCAGATGTTGTGGGTGCTCCAGTACTGAAGATTTTTCAAGAAGAGACTGGATCACCATTTGTCCAGCACGGTGTAGGGCAGGGGTGTCCAACCTTGGGAACTTTTAAGCTTTGTGGACCTCAACTCCCAGATATTCCCCAGCCGCCACGCTGAAGCAGGACTACTGCTTGAGTAGGAGGTTGGACTAGAAGACCTTCACGGTCCCTTCCGATTCTGTTATTCGGCCGCAGAGGGGTCTTCTGCAGAAAAGTTGCAGGAGAAGGAGAAGGCAACAGGGAACTAGGAACAGAACGGCACCGCTCACCACGCAGCAAAATCCTGCTCAGAAAGGCTACGACCTCCCCATTCACTCCTGTGGAACTCTGTCAGCCTGTGGGTGGACCTGACCTTCTGGGAAACACAAGATGTTCTCTCAGGAATGGCGCGGCGGAGGAAGGAGACACAAACTCTTCGTTTGTCAACCCCATCTTGAGTCTTTTCTGGCCTGACGGCCTCCAGAATGGGTGTTATGTTCCTCCATACCGGGGGCCAGTTCCTGCATACTGGGCAGGCCACTGCCTTCTGCACCCATCCCCATCCCCACGTGGTCTTCAAGGGCATCTCTTGAGGGACAGCTCCCAACTTTCCCCAGCAGCCCCAACCATCCATGTTTTAGCAGTTGAGCTGCTCCAACTGCTGTCTCTTGCTGTTAGGATCGCACACCAGAAGAGCAGAGACAACGAGGCCGTTGGCTAAAAAAACCAGGAGGAACCTGACAGCATCTTATTCCGACTCAAAGGTTTGATTCGAAAGCAAAAAAAAACCTACTTAGTCCTTGAAAGGGAGATGATCGGAAACTCGAAGACTGTCGGGTGGAAGCTAGAAAGTGGAAAGTGTCCCCCAGATCAAGGAAAAAGGCAAATAATCTCCACATTGTGGGGTTCTCGGTGCTCTCCGAGCTTGGCGGTTTTCTTGCAGATGTTCCATTATCAAACTAGGGGATGTTATCAGTGCTGTGAAAAGGGGAGTTTCCTCTCTAATCTCACTTTTTTTCTAGAACCAGTGACGGCACCTAGTTGGGTCATGAAACGTCTGCAAGAAAATCACCAAGCTCAGACACCACCAAGAACCCCACAATCCTCCTCCTCTCCACAAACCCTACTCCCTTCTAGCACTGATGATGTTACCTAGTTGGGTCATGAAATGTTTGCAAGAAAACAAGCAAACTCAGAGAGCACCAAGGATCAATAGTCGTCGTCGTTGTCCTCCTCCTCCTCCTCCTCCCCCCTTCTAGCACTGATGATGTTACCTAGTTGGGTCATGAAATGTCTGCAAGAAACAGCCAAGCTCAGAGAGCACCAAGGATCAATAGTCGTCGTCCTCCTCCTCCTCCGTTCTACCACTGATGATGTTACCTAGTTGGGTCATGAAACGTCTGCAAGAAAACCATCAAGCTCAGACACCATCAAGGATCCTCCTCCTCCTCCTCCCTTCTAGCACTGATGATGTTACCTAGTTGGGTCATGAAACGTCTGTAAGAAAGCCAACAAGCTCAGACACTACCAAGGATCCATAGTCCTCCTCCTCCTTCTCCTCCTCCCTTCTAGCCATGATGATGTTACGTAGTTGGGTCATGAAACGTCTGCAAGAGAACCACCCAGCTCAGAGACCACCAGGGACCTCCCACAGTTCAACCCCGAGCTATAAAGATTCTATCCATTTCCATACTGCTATGCAGAAAACCCCAAGGATTTTTCCGGAAGCGAAGCCTCACTCAAGGGAGCCCGGTTTTTTTTTTTTAGCATTCAGTAGGTCCTGCCTTCCAAGCCAGGAGCAAGAAGGATTCTTCTGAACTTTATCTGGGCATAGCTGAACACCCAAAAATGGGTCCAGGGACCCACGGGGGGGGGGGGGATATAAACGTAATTCATGGGAACGGCCTTTTGCTATAAAGCAGTGGTTCTCAACCTGTGGGTCGGGACCCCATTTGGGGTCGGACGACCGTTTCACGGGGGTCGCCAAACAACGCAGTCCGCCATTTTCCCCCCCTTTTCCTTAGCTGTGCTACTCCCTTTTATTCTCTTGGCTTTTGAAAGCCAATAGAATAGACTCTCTTGAACAGAGTCTCATTCTATTGGCTTTCAAAAGCCAATAGGAATTGTCCAGGCTCTCTCTGCCCTGCTGAGCCCACCAAAAGTCCCATTCTGCAAACGGTGCTGCACCCGTTGAGTAGTCCTCGACTTACGACCGGTTGAGTAGTCCTCGACTTACGACCGGTTGGGGGGGGGTCGCCGCATTAAAAAGGTTGAGAACCACTGCTATAAAGGGTGTTTGTGGAATGGGGGTAACAGACAGGCTCAGGCTGACTGCAGGATAAGGCAAGTGACCCACCCATCAGGTTAAAAGCTTCTTTTAAAACACACACACACACACAAACACACACACACACACACACACAAAGTACGCCCCTCTATTTGAGGAAACCTCTCCAAATGGCTTCAGGCTGGCAGGGGCCAGTGTTCCAGGCAATCACGATGGAAATAACGAAGAACTTCCTCATCATTAGCACGGGATTTAATGGCTTCCTGCCAAGAAATAATTCAGACCCCCCCTTCCCCCCCTTCCCCATTTCCTGTTAATTCCATTTAAGTGCCTCTGGACCAGAGTCACGGGGAGTTTGTGGGGAGGGGTGTGAGTTGTCAGATGCCACTGCAGAGGATCATGGGAAATCCAGCACGAGGGACCCTTTCCCCCTACCCATATCCAAAGGGCTAAAAAGCCCACCGTTTTCTGGGCTATGTCTAACACAGCAGCCCTTTGCCTTCTGCTCCCGGGGTTGGCAGGAATTTTACCCGTTTTTTTCTGATCGCACTGCCCAGAGAAAAGGAATTTATCTCATGGCCTCGATTTCCAAATGGGAAGGCAGCCCAAAAGGGCAAAAATAACAGAATGACAGAGTTGGAAGGGACCTTGGAGGTCATCTAGCCCAACCCCCTGCTCAGACAGGAGACCCTATAACATTTCAGACAAATGGCTGTCCAGTCTCTCCTTGACATCCTCCAAGGATGGAGCACCCACAACTTCTGGAGGCAAGTCGTTCCGCGGATTAATCGTTCTATCGGGAAATTTTTCCTTAGTTCCAGGTTGCTTCTCTCCTTGATTTTTGTTTCCATTTGTTGTTTCTTGTCTTGCTTCTGGTGCTTTGGAGAATAGCTTGACCCCCTCCTCTTTGAGGCAGTCCCTGAAATATTGGAAGACTGCTATCATGTCCCCCCTAATTCTTCTTTTCATTAAATTAGACGTACCCAATTTCAGCAACTGTTCTTGATATGTTTTAGCCTCCAATCCCTAGACCAAAACTGAGAAGAAATGCAGGGATCCACAGCAAGTAGAATAACAGAGTTGGAAGGGACCTTGGAGGTCATCTAGTCCAACCCTCTGTTCAGGCAGGAAACCCTATACCATTTTGGACAAATGGCTGTCCAGTCTCTTCTTAAAAACTTCCAGTGTTGGAGCATTCACCGCTTCTGGAGGCAGGTTGTTCCACTGGTTAATTGTCCTCACTGTCAGGAAGTTTCTCCTTAATTCTAGGTTGCTTCTCTCCTTGCTTAGTTTCCATCCATGGCTTCTTGTCCTGCCTTTCAGGGGCTTTGGAGAATAGGTGGACCCTCCCCACTCTTCTTTGCCAAAACTGGGAGGAAACGCAAAGCATTTATGAATTTGGACCTAGAGAACCAACAATTCAGGTTCCTCTAAAGCAGGGATAGGCAACCTTGGCTCTTTTATGACTCGTGGACTTCAACTCCCAGAAGTCCTGAGCCAGCCACGTTGAGGGGAAAGGGAGAGGTTTCCAAGCTGAGCCAGGCTGGCTCAGGAATTCTGGGAGTTGAAGTCCACAAGTCATCAAGGGAGCTATGGTTGCCCCATGCTGGCTCAGGAATTCTGGGAGTTGAAGTCCGCAAGTTATGAAGGGGCCATAGTTCCCCCATGCTGGCTCAGCAATTCTGGGAGTTGAAGTCCACGAGTCATAAAGCGGCCTAGGCCTAGGTCAGAGGTAGGCAACCTTGGCTCTTTTATGGCTCGTGGACTTCAACTCCCAGAATTCCTGAGCCAGCCATGCTGAGGGGAAAGGGAGAGGTTTCCAAGCTGAGCCAGGCTGGCTCAGGAATTCTGGGAGTTGAAGTCCACGAGTCATAAAAGAGCCAAGGTTGCCTACCCCTGGTCTAGGAGGCTCACCGCTTAGAACAGGAGGACTTAGGACAGGGGTAGGCAACCTTGGCTCTATTATGACTTCAACTCCCAGAATTCCTGAGCCAGCATGGGGGAACTATGGCCCCCTCATGACTTGTGGACGTCAACTCCCAGAATTCCTGAGCTGGCATGGCTCAGCTTGGAAACCTCTCCCTTTCCCCTCAGCGTGGCTGGCTCAGGAATTCTGGGAGTTGAAGTCCACCAGTCATAAAAGAGCCCAAGTGGCCTACCCCTGCTCCAGAGCATTAATTCTGAAAACGGCCAGAAGGAATTCGATCTACATTTTCACGTGATTTCTTTTTTAAAAAAGAAAAAGAAAAGAAGCCGAGAAAAGCTCCCTCAACCCACGCTGCAAGGAAAAGAGAGAAGGAAGGAAGGAAGGAAGGAAGGAAGGAAGGGAGGGAGGGAGGAAGAAAGAAAGAAAGAAAGAAAGAAAGAAAGAAAGAAAGAAAGAAAGAAAGAAAGAAAGAAAGAAAGAAAGAAAGAAAGAAAGAAAGAAAGAAAGAAAGAAAGAAAGAAGGGGGGTCACCACACTGCAAAAAAAGATGCTTGGAAAAAGTGTGAACAAGAGCAACTAAAGATGGATTAAAGGCCTGGAGACTAAAATATATGAAGAACGGTTGTAGATTTGGGTTTGGCCAGTCTAGAGAAAAGGACAGGTGGAGGGGGGGGACATGATAGCAGTATTCCAATATCTCAGGGGCTGCCCCAAAGAAGAGGGAGTTAAGCTATTCTCCAAAGCACCTGAAGGCAGGACAAGAAGCAACGGATGGAAACTAATCAAGGGGAGAAGCAACCTAGAACTAAGGAGAAACTTCCCAACAGAGAGAACAATTAACCAGTGGAACAGCTGGCCACCAGAAGTTACGGGTGCTCCATCACTGGAGGTTTTCAAGAAGAGACTGGACAGCCATTTATCCGGAATGGCATAGGATCACCTGCTTTGAGCAGGGGGCTGGACTAGAAGACCTCCAAGGTCCCTTCCAGCTCTGTTCTGGTTCCAGTTCTGACAAGATGACACGCACACCTTCCTGTATTAAGCTGAGATCTTCAACAGGCACCAATTACAACTATTTGTTTAAGTTACGACGACACTGGGGAAAAAGCAGCTTGGGATCGTTTCTCCCACTGAAGTCCACTGCACCATCTCCACGGTCCTGGGATCAAAATCCAGACACCCGGCAACTGACTCGTATTTATGACGGTTGCAGTGTGATTCCCCGTTTTGTGACCTTCTGGCAAGGCAAGTCAGGGGGGAGGCCAGTTTCACTCAGCACACGTGCTGCTCATTTAACCACCGCAGTGATTCGTTTAACAACCATGGGAAGAGAGAGGTGGTAAAATGGGGCAAAACTCACTTAACGACGGCCTCACTTAGCAATGGAAATTCGGGGGTTTACGGTGTGGTCGTTAAGTCAAAGCCTACCTGCACAGTTAACATTGGGGTGGTTTTTTTTTGTTTGTTTTGGGTTTAAAAAAAAAAAAAGCATTAGGTAGTACTTGTGAAAGCAAGCCAGGGCACATGAACCTGTCCACCATCGCAAATGCCATGTTCCCCCTCCTTTCCATTGAAAAAATCAGCCCACATCCAATGCAAAATTCCCACGCAGCAGAATGCGAAAAAGACACAGCGCATGCCAGGGTTAGAAATGCTGCAAGCTTTGAAGCCGAGGAGGATGGGTTTGGCGCATCTTGGTGACTTTAAGATGGGTGGCCTTCAACGCCCAGAATCCCCAACTAGCACGCTTTCAATGTGTGGATTTAAACACACCCCCCAGCCAGCCAGCATGTCACTAGACGAGAAGGCCAGCACTATAAATTTAATAAAATTTTAAAAATCTCGGAATTCCCCAGCTAGCATGCTTTAAGTGTATAGATTTCAACTCCCAGAATCCCCCAGCCAGCATGTCTCTAGATGAGATGGGCAGCATTATAAATTTAATAAGTTAAATAAAATTTTTAAAAACTCCCAGAATTCCAAAGCTAGCACGCTGTAATTATGTGGACTTCAACTCCCAGAATCTCCCAGCCAGCATGTTTTCTAGACAAGGTGGGCACCACTATAAATTTAATAATAAAATAAAAAACTCCCAGAATCCCCCAGCCAGCATGTTTTCTAGACAAGATGGGCAGCACTATAAATTTAATAATAAAATAAAAAAAACTCCCAGAATCCCCCAGCCAGCATGTCACTAGACGAGATGGACAGCACTATAAATTTAATAATAAAATATTTTTAAAAACCCAGAATTCCACAGCTAGCACACTTTAAGTGTGCAGACTTCAACTCCCAGAATCCCCCAGTCAGCATGTAACTAGACGAGATGGGCAGCACTATAAATTTAATAAGTAAATAAAATTTTAAAATACTCCCAGAATTCCACAGCTAGCACGCTTTAAGTGTGTGGACTTCAACTCCCAGAATCCCCCAGCCAGCATGTCACTAGACGAGATGGGCAGCACTATAAATTTAACAAGTAAATAAAATTTTAAAATACTCCCAGAATTCCCCATCCATCATGCTTTAAGTGGGTAGACGTCAACTCCCAGAATCTCCCAGCTAGCAGACTTTAAGATAGGACTTCATCTCCTAAAATGCCTGTAGATGAGATGGGCAGCGCATAAACCTAACCAATAACAAGAAACTCCCAGAATTCCTCTGTCCGCATGCTGTAAGCATGTGGACTTCAACTCCCAGAATCCACCCATATTAAAAATCGACACGGCTTTTCAGATTCCAGTTCAACCAGTAGTGCAGCGGTTCTCAACCTGTGGGTCGGGACCCCATTTGGGGTCGAACGACCATTTCACGGGGGTCGCCAAACAACGCAGTCCGCCATTTTTTTCCCCCTTTTCCTTAGCTGTGCTCCTCCCTTTTATTCTCTTGGCTTTTGAAAGCCAATAGAATAGACTCTCTTGAATAGAGTCTAATTCTATTGGCTTTCAACTGCCAATAGGAATTGTCCAGGCTGTCTCTGCCCTGCTGAGCCCGCCAAAAGTCCCATTCTGCAAACGGTGCTGCACCAGTTGAGTAGTCCTCAACTTACGACCAGTTGAGTAGTCCTCGACTTACAACCAGTTGGGGGTCGCGGCATTAAAAAGGTTGAGAACCACTGCAGTAGTGGGAGCAGCCTGATTTTTAAATTCCCAGAAGCCCCCTCCCCACTATCCTCCTGCCCTCAGCTTCTAGTATTATTATTTTTTTTAAAGGAAAGATGCACCGGGAGAACAGTCAGCCCTTGTGCTTTTCAGCAAATGAATTTGTTCTGCTTGTTCCAGTGTCCCTGTTGTTTGTGCATATTTAGCACATCAAAAGGCTCCTTTGGGGGGGAAATAGAGAGAGGCTGTTGTGTTTGTCGGATCCTTCACAGCCCGCTCTCTTCTGAAGCCCACCTTCAAAGAGGCACTGCCAGAAGGAGGCAATGCACGGATGAAAGACGTCGCTGCTGCCACCAGCCCGCGACGAAAGGGTCGCCCTCCGGAAAAAGACGCACCCGTTGATAAACCGGGCACAAACAAACATCTGCTTTCAAGCCAGGGATGAGTGGAAGCCTTTCAGAGGCGTAGCAGAAGGGATTCATTTATTTCCTGTCTTTTGGAACGGCCTTTTGGCAAGGCTCAAAGACACCCAGAAGCTGCAAAAGAGCAGACCGGGATTGCAAGAAGCGCTCCGCTGGGAAGGTCGCTCCAGAAGACAGGCTTAGGATACAGGAGGATCTGGACAGACTTGAACCCTGGGCGCTATCTAACAAAATGAAATTCAAGGGTGAAAAAAAGGAAGGTTTTACATTTAGGCAAGAAAAACCAAATGCACAGGTATAGTATAGGGGGTATCTTGCTCAATAGTAGCAACTGTGAGAGGGATCTCGGAGTCCTAGTGGACAATCACTTAAATAGGAGCCAGCCGTGTGTTGCAGCTGCCAAAAAAGCCAACACAGGGCTGGGCTGCATTATCAGAAGGATAGAATCAAGATCACGGGAAGTGTTAATACCACTTTACAGGCCACACTTGGAATCCTGCATCCAGTTTTAGTCACCACGATGTAAAAAAGATGTTGACACTCTAGAAAGAGCGCAGAGAAGAGCAACAAAGATGATTAGGGGACTGGAAGCTAAAACATACGAAGAATGGTTGCTGGAATTGGGTAGGTCTAGTTTAACGAAGAGAAGGATTAAGAGGGACATGATAGCAGTCTTCCAATGTCTCAGAGGCTGCCATAAAAAAAGAGGGAATCAAGCTATTTTCCAAAGCCCCTGAAGGCAGGACAAGAAGCAATGGGTGGAAAGTCATCAAGGAGAGAAGCAACCTAGAACTAAGGAGAAACTTCCTGATAGTTAGAACAATTAACCAGTGGAACAACCTGCCTCCAGAAGCGGTGAACTCTGACAAATTTGGTGCCCTGTTATAAGGCAACCAAAGCTTGTGGGAAACAGCTACCAGCATTCCCAAAATCACATATAATGTGGGGATTGACTGTTTTGGCTGCAAAGACTGGCTCTTCCTCCCTCCCTTGTAGCACTGAAGATGTTACTTAGATTGGTAATGAAAAGTCTTCAAGGAAACCAGCGACCCCACAGTCCTCATTCTCTTCCTCCTTTTTCTTTTTCTTCCTCTTCTTCTTTCATCTTTCTTCTTCCTCCTCCTCCTCAAAAACCTCCCTCCCTTTTAGCGCTGATGGTGTTACCTAGTTGGGTCACGAAATCTGCAAGAAAACCACCCATCTCAAAGACCACCAAGGACCCCAGCGTCCTCTTCCTCCTCCTCTCCTCTTCTTCCTCCTCCTCCTCCCCCCTCCTCCTCCTCCTCCTCAAAAACCTCCCTCCCTTCTAGCGCTGATGGTGTTACCTAGTTGGGTCACGAAACGTCTGCAAGGAAACCGCCCAGCTCAGAGAGCACCAAGGACCCCATCAATTCAACCCTAAGCTACAAACATTCTCCTTTATCTGTTTTTTTCCTCCTTGCACATCCTGGCTGAAAAACTTCAAACTTGCTGGGCCAAAGACGGACAGCATTGCAAAGCTCTGCCGTTTCCGAAGCCTTCTCAATCCCTTTCTGCGGGACCCCCACCCCCCACCCCTTCCCAGCTTTTTATCCCCAGCCCGGCCATCACCCCCTTTTTTTGACACCTCCATAAAAGGGAAATTAATTTAGGCCGAGGAGATTATGCAAAGTCGAGAGGGATTCTGTTTTTTGTTCTGGGGATCTGTGCCAGAGCAAGCCGGCATTGTGAGGAGCTTCTCCAATCCCCCCTGCTCAAAAGAGCTGAAGCTAAGCCCCCAATTAAGAGGAAATTAAGGGCGATACTGCCCCGACCTCCCACCAACTCAAATGTTTTGAGTTATTTAAAAAAAAGTGTCCAAAGGACACTTTTTTTTTTCTCCTTGGCTCCGTTTCGTTCCAACACGGGAGAAGCACTCCGGACAATACCGAGTTGGCAAGCTCGACTGTATGAATTTAGAGAAAAGAAGGTTTATTTTATTTAATTTTATTTTTAAAATTTATAAGCCGCCCCACTCCCGAAGGACTCTGGGCGGCTAACAATAAAAAACACATAAAACATAACAAAACAACAATACAAAAACAACCATCCAGGGGTAAGGTTTTATAAACCCCAGGCCTGCCGGAAAAGCCAGGTCTTAAGTAGCTTGTGGAAAACCAACAGGGTGGGAGTGGTCCTAATCTCCGGGGGGAGCTGGTTCCAAAGCGTGGGCGCCATCACAGAGAAGGTTTATTTGTCGTTATTTCTTTATTACGTTTTTTAGACTGCCCACCTCCCCTCTAAAGTGACTCTGGGCGGCTCACCAATTACAAAAATTACAAAATTACAAAAAGACAAAGAGAAAGATGTTAATGAGAGAGAATATTGGTAGCTGAGGGTTGAAATGAAGGATGCTCTTTGAGCTTGGGGGCTTTCTTGAAGATGTTTCACCAGACAGCTAAATAACGTCCTGAGTGCGAGAAAAGAGTCTTCTAGCATTGATGAGGTTCCCTAGTTGGGTCGTGAAAGGTCTGCAAGAAAACCACCAAGCTCAGAGAGCACCAAGGGTCCCACAATCCTCCTCCTCCTCCTCCTCCTCTCTGCAAACTCCTCTTTGCAAACCCCTCTCCCTTCTAGCACTGATGATGTTACCTAGTTGGGTCATGAACCGTCTACAAGAAAACCATCAAGCTCAGAGAGCACCAAGGACCCCAAAGTCCTCTCCTCTTCCTCCTCCTCCTCCTCCTCCTCCTCCTCCTCCTCCTCCTCTCCGCAAACTCCTCTTTGCAAACCCCTCTACCTTCTAGCATTGATGATGTTACCTAGTTGGGTCATGAAACGTCTACAAGAAAACCATCAAGCTTGGAAGAAGAAGGAGCAGATAAGGAGAGAGACCCAGGCGACACAATATTGAATAACTGGAGGTTGTATAAATATTTGTAGAAGTATATACCGAGAAGGTTAGATAAATTGAAGTATTAATGTAAGAGAAAATTAATCTTATTGTATATAATACAGATAGGGAAATTTGGAGAGAGGAGTTGCTCGGACATTACCCCCGAATTGTATCTGAAGAGGGATGAGAGGGAAGAAAGGAGAGGAGAGAGAAAAGAGTGAAGGAGGGGAGAAGGAAGCAGGAAGGTTGGAGGAGGAGAAGGAAGGAAAGAGAAGAGAGGAAGAAGAGGGAAGTAGGGAAGAGAAGAAAGGGAGAAAGAAGGTAGAGAAGAAGGAGTGTGGATACAGTGAAAGGGGAAACGGGCGAGCAGCACCAAAAGTCATGTGTGTGTGTTTATTTCATTTTATTAAAAGTATCTTATATATGAATGTAAAAAGAATGTATGTTAACATCTGATAAATACCACAGTATATGTATGGGGGAGAGTTTGGAAAAATAAAAATTAAAAAAAAAGAAAACCATCAAGCTCAGAGAGCACCAAGGTCCCCACAGTCCTCCTCCTCCTCCTCTCAAACACCCACTCCCTTCTAGCACGGATGATGTTACCTAGTTGGGTCATAAAACGTCTGCAAGAAAACCACCCAGCTCAGTGAGCACCAGGGACCCCACAGTCCTCTCCTCCTCCTCCTCCTCCTCCTCCTCCTCCTCCTCCTCCTCCTCCTCTTCGCAAACCCCTCTCCCTTCTAGCACTGATGATGTTACCTAGTTGGGTCATGAAACGTCTGCAAGACAACCGCCCAGCTCAGAGAGCGTGAACGACCTCTCAAACAGAAACATAATTAAAATGTTAAAACTATACCAAAAAAAATTCAACATTAAGAGACGGGGAATATATCCAGTTTTGTTTCTACTTGTTTCATCCCCGGTGTACGCGTTCACACACACACCACACCGAAAAGCAACCTCACGGCGACACAACTCACTTCACCGGGTTGTGCATCTGCCCCAGGTTGTGCATGCAGAATACAGGTAGCCCTCGACGTACATTTCATTTAATGACCGTGCAAAGCGACGGCGACACTGAAAAAGGGGACTTACGACCGTTTTTCACACTTCCAACTTACCCCATGGTCACGTGATCGGTATTCAGACACTTAGCAACTGACTCGTATTTATGACAGCTGCAGTGTCCCAGGGTCGTGCTCTTTATGGCATGGGGTCATGTGATCATTTGTTCGTAACTGGCTCAATCGTGGCTGCAAATCAAGGACTACCGGTACAGAATAACAGAGCTGGAAGGGACCTTGGAGGTCATCTAGTCCAACCCCCTGCCCAAGCGGGAGACCCTTTCAGAATCACAGAGTTGGAAGGGACCTTAGAGGTCATCTAGTCCAACCCCCTGCCTAAGCAGGAGACCCTTTCAGAATCACAGAGTTGGAAGGGGCCTTGGAGGTCATCTAGTCCAGCCCCCTGTTCAAGCGGGAGACCCTTGCAGAATCACAGAGTTGGAAGGGACCTTGGAGGTCATCTAGTCCAACCCCCAGCTCAAGCAGAAGACCTTTGCAGAATAACAGAATTGGAAAGGAACCTAGAGGTCATCTAGTTCAACCCCCTGCCCAAGTTGGAGACCCTTTCAGAATCAAAGACTTGGAAGGGACCTTGGAGGTCATCTAGTCCAACCTCCTGCTCAAGCAAGAGACCCTTGCAGAATAACAGAATTGGAAGGGAACCTAGAGGTCATCTAGTCCAACCCCTTGCTCAAACCAGGAGACCCTATACCATTTGGGATAAATGGCTGTCCAATCTCTTCTTGAAAGCCTCCAGCGATGGAGTACCTACCACTGGTCAATGGTCAATAAAGAAAGGTCATAAATCAAGGATTCCCAGTCTATTTCATTTTCATCCAAGCCCTGAATTTTAAATTCTTTTCATCCGACATATCCGCAGCTGTGAACTCCTCTTCCGGATGCCGTTGCTAAAATAACAAGAAATGAAATGAAACACACAGAGGCTTCGCATGCTAAAATAAAACTATTGCTTTCGTTTTGCAGCTGGAGAGGAGCAGATAAGCTGAGCCCCCCCCCCCCATCAGGATTGCTGGCTACCCAGGGCGTTGCTGCAGTACTGCAGGCCACTTTAGCTGCCACTTTAGCTGACTACGTTCAGCAGGTCAGCGGTTCAAATCTCACCGGCTCAAGGTTGACTCAACCTTCCATCCTTCCGAGGTAGGTAAAATGAGGACCCAGATTGTTGGGGGCAATGTAAATATATATATACATTGCTTACTGGTGTACACCGCTTAGAGAGTGCTTGCACTTAAAGCGGTATATAAGTCTCATAAATAAATAAATAAAATAAAATAAAATAAAATAAATTTGGTTCCTTCCTTTTTGCAGGAAGAAGCCACAAAAGGCAACTGCTCAGGCTAAATCAATCAAAGCGAGGCTGGGAGGAACACAGCCAGCTGTGTCGCGGGGGGGCGGGGGGGAGAGAAATTTCTCCAGCCGGTGATGGCTCATGAAACATTACCTGGGTTTTTTTATTTTTATTTTTCAAAATTGCTCCTCCCCACGTTTTCGGTCAACTTCAAATGTTGACGGAAGCTTGCTGAAAATCTCTCCATCCTTGCATAAGCCTATGAAGGACGGTTGCTGGAATTGGGTGTGTCTAGTTTAATGAAGAGAAGGATGAGGGGGGAACAGGGTAGCAGCCTTCCAGTATCTCAGGGGCTGCCCCAAAGAAGAGGGAGTCAAGCTATTCTCCAAAGCGCCTGAAGGCAGGACAAGAAGCAACGGATGGAAACTAACCAAGGAGAGAAGCAACCTAGAACTAAGGAGAAACTCTCTGACATTTAGAACAATTAACCAGTGGAACTACCTGCCTCCAGAAGCGGTTAATGCTCCAACACTGGAAACTTTTAAGGAGAGACTGGACAGCCAGTTGTCTGAAATGGTACACTGTCTCCTGGCTTGAGCAGGGGGTTGGACTAGAAGACCTCCAAGGTCCCTTCCAACTATTCTTTTCTGTTCTGTTCCTATTCCTATTTCCATTCCAATTCCATATTCTATTCTATTCTAATCTATTCTATACTATTCTATATAATTCCTATTCTATTCTATTCTAATTTGCTATTCTATTCTATTCTATTCTATTCTGTTCTATTCTATATATTCCTATTCTATTCTATTCTATTCTATTCTATTCTATATATTCCTATTCTATTCTATTCTATTTCTATTCCTATTTCCATTCCATATTCTATTCTATTCTATTCTATTCTATCATTATCCTATCCTATCCTATCCTTTTCCTATTCTATTCTATTCTTTCTCTACTCTATTCTATTCTACTCTATTCTATTCTATTCTATTCTATATATTCCTATTCTATTCTATTCTATTTCTATTCCTATTTCCATTCCATATTCTATTCTATTCTATCATTATCCTATCCTATCCTATCCTATCCTATCCTATCCTTTTCCTATTCTATTCTTTCTCTATTCTATTCTATTCTATTCTATTCTATTCTATTCTATTCTATTCTACTCTACTCTACTCTACTCTACTCTAATCTATTCTATTCTATTCTATTCTATTCTATTTATTCCTATATTTCTATTTCTATTCTATTTCTATTCTTATTCTTATTCTTGCAACTTATACCTGGACAACGTCTGCATAAAAGTCACAGGACCCAAGAAATAAAGTGATAATTCACCCTAATTCCAGGGTGGGTTGAGCTCACACAGCCCACCCTGAGCAGGGCTTAGCCCCGTGGATGAACTAGACTGCGCAAGGGGGCTTCGGAAGAACTGGCAGCTGCTCCTACAGATAATTTGGCCAGCTATGCAATCTGGGGGCTTTCAGCATTCAGAGCCACAAATACTTGGAGTTCCAATAAGAGGGAATATTTGCAGCTCATGTTTGATTGTGGGGTCCTTGGGAGTGGTCCAAAGTCTTCCTAGCACTGATGTTACTTAGTTAGGTAATGAAAGGTCTGCAAGAAAAACACCAAGGAGTCGTCGTTGTCGTCCTCTTCCTCCTCCTCCTCCTCCTCTTCCCCTCCACAAACCCCACTTCCTTTTAGCACTGATCATATTATCTAGTTGGGTCAAGAAACGTCTGCAAGAAAACAAACCAGCTCAGAAAGTCCCGGGGACCTCACAGTCCTCCTCCTCCTCCTCCTCTTAAACCCCACTCCCTTCTAAAACTGATGATGTTACTTAGTTGGGTAATGAAACGTCTGCAAGAAAAGAACCAAGTTTGGAGAGCACCAAGGATCCCATAGTCGTCGTTGTCGGCGTCCTCCTCCTCCTCCTCCTCCTCCTCCTCCTCCTCCTCCTCCTCCCCTTTGCAAACCCTACCCCCTTCAATCATTGATGATGTTACCTAGCTGGGTAATGAAAAGTCTGCAGGAAAACAACCAAGCTCAGAAAGGACCAAGGACCCCACAGCTCTCCTCCTCCTTCTCCTCCTCTTCCTCCTCCTCCTCCTCCTCCTCCCTCTCTCCTTCTTCTCAACTCTGCAAACCCCACTCCCTTCTAGCACTGATGATGTTACCTGGTTGGGTAATGAAATGTCTGCAAGGGAGCAACCAAGCTCAGAGAACATCAAGGACCTCACAGTCATCGTCGTCGTCGTCCTCCTCCTCCTCCCCCCAAACCCTTCTCTGTTCTAGCACTGATGATGTTACCTAGTTGGGTCATGAAACGTCTGCAAGAAACCCACCAAGCTCAGAGAACACCAAGGACCCCACAATCCTCCTCCTCCTCCCTACTCCACAAACCCCACTCATTTCTAGCACTGATGATGTTACCTGGTTGGGTCATAAAACGCCTGCAAGAAAACCACTCAGAGAGCACCAAGGACCCCACTGTCCTCTTCCTCCTCCTCCTCCTCCTCCTCCTCCTCCTCCTCCTCCTCCTCCTCCCCACAAACCTCCCTCCCTTCTACCATTGATGATGTTCCCTAGCGTTGAGTAACCTCTTGAAGAAAACCACCCAGCTCAGAGAGCAGCAAGGACCCCACGGAAGCCGAGTTGCTGCAACAATACGCCCCAAGCATTTCCCAAACAGAAGCCAAGGCCCGCAAACAGGCGCCTAGCCGCGCATGCCCTGTGACTGCTCTCTCGGTCACAGATCCCCCACAACTGGACACACAACTGGATCCCATTTCCAGCTTCACCATGAGGGTTCGGGGGGGGGGGGCTCCCGAGGAGGCAGGCCCCGTCCTGCGCTTGCAAGAGCATGGCCAACACGGGCCTCGTCGTGGTGCTCCAGGTTGGAAGTGAGCCATTCATGTCAAAGAGGTTTGCCCAGGGCTGCTCTCTCTCTCTCTCTCCGCCTCCCCCCTTCAAACCCTGGAATCAGCAGGCAGAGCTGAGCGAAGCTGTTTGAGGACCACAGATGCAAGTCATGTTTCTCTTTAAAAAAAAAAAAAACTTCTCTGGAGAAATGCCCACCTTCCATAATAATACAGCTGCACTTCTTTAGACCATTGCAGAGGTCATTAGATGCCACCCAGAGCCGGGTAAACGTTGCCTTCCCACATTAGGAATAATAACAGAGATGGAAGGGTCCTTGGAGGTCATCTAGTCCAGCTCCCGATCAAGCAGAAGACCCTATACCATTTCGGACAAATGGCTGTCCAGTCTCTTCTTAAAAACTTCCAGTGTTGGAGCATTCATCGCTTCTGGAGGCAGGTGGTTCCACTGGTTAATTGCTCTGTCAGCTAATTCCTCCTTAAATAAAAAATAAAATAAAATAAAAAATAAAATAAAATAACAAAAATAAATAAAAAATTAAATAAATAAAATAAAAAATAAAATAAAAAATAAAACAAAATAACAAAAATAAATAAAAAATAAAATAAATAAAATAAAAAATAAAATAAAATAACCAAAATAAAGAAAAGTAAAATAGATAAAATAAAAAACAATAACATAAAATAATATAAAATAAAAATAAAGAAAAAATAAAATAAATTAACAAAATAAATTAAAATAACTAAAATAAAATAACTAAAATAAAAAATAACTAAAATAAAATAAAAAATAAAAATAAAAAATAAATTAAATTAAATAAAAATAAAATAAAAATAATAATAATAAAAATAATAAAAATAAAAAATAAAAAATAAAATAAATAAAATAAAATAAAATAAAATAAAATAAAAAATAAAATAATAAAAATAAAATAAAAATAATAAAAATAAAAATAATAAAAAATAAAATAAAATAATAAAATAAAATAAAATAAATAAAATAAAATAATAAAATAAAATAAAATAAAAAAACAAAATAAAATAAAAATAATGGTCCTCAGCAGAGGGGGTTTGTTTCTTGCACCTTTTGACCCCCCCCCCAAGGACGCCTCCAACTGCTTCGGCTATTCCCAGCCAAAAGGCCCCTGTGAAATGCATCACTTCTTTTCCTTAATGGCTTTAATGGAACCCGAGGAAGCTCAAAGCATAAAACCCCCAACGTCCGCATGTTCTCATCCCCTGTGAAATCTCCTCACTGAGGTCCAGCAGAACGATTGCACAATAAACGTTGTCTCGTCTGGAAAGCGTTGCTGCTTCACTCACCGCCAGTCTTTCCAGTTAAACAAATGTACCATCGTTGTTGTTTTTTTTCAAAAAAAAAAAAAAATACATTCTTAAAACAGATTCACTCCCACAGCCTAAAACACACTTCGGCATCGTGCATTCACCAAATCTCGTAGCAACAGAAATCAGACATTTTCTGCAATGGAATTTTTTTTTTTAAGAAAAAAATGTCGAGTAGAAGAGAGGAGTCGCTTCTAAAGGGCCCTGTGAGGATGGCTAGGGAATTCTGGGAGTTGAAGTCCACCTGCTAGGGCAGGGGTAGGCATCCTCGGCTCTTTTGTGACTCATGGACATCAACTCCCAGAATTCCTGAGCCAGCACGGCTCAGCTTGGAAACCTCTCCCTTTCCCCTCAGCGTGGCTGGCTCAGGAATTCTGGGAGTTGAAGTCCACGAGTCACAAAAGAGCCAAGGTTGCCTACCCCTGGCCTAAGTCCTCCTGTTCTAAGCGGTGAGCCTCCTAGACCAGGGGTAGGCAATCTTGGCTCTTTTATGACTCGTGGACTTCAACTCCCAGAATTCCTGAGCCAGCATGGGGGAACTATGGCCCCTTCATGACTCGTGGACTTCAACTTCCAGAATTCCTGAGCCAGCCTGGCTCAGCTTGGAAACCTCTCCCTTTCCCCTCAGCATGGCTGGCTCAGGAATTCTGGGAGTTGAAGTCCACCAGCCATAAAAGAGCCAAGGTTGCCTACCCCTGTGCTATGGGATTTAGGGGACTGGAGGCAAAATCATACGAAGCACGGTTGTAGGAACTGGGTATGTCTAATTTAATGAAAAGAAGGACTGGGGGGGGGCACGATACCAGTATTCCAGTATTTGAGGCGCTGCCTCAAAGAAGAGGGGGGTCAACCTATTCTCCAAAACACCTGAAAGCAGGTTGAGAAGCAACGGTTGGAAACTGACCAAAGAGAGAAGCAACCTGGAATTAAGGAGAAACTTCCTAACAGGGAGAGCAATTAACCAGTGGAACGACTTGCCACCAGAAATCGTGAGCGCTCCATCACTGGAAACTTTTAAGATGCTCCATTACTGGAGGTTTTTAAGAAGAGACTGGACAGCCACTTGTCTGAAATGGTACTATAGGACCTCCTGTTTGAGCAGGGGGTTGGACTAGAAGACCTCCAAGGTCCCTTCCAGCAGTTCTTCGGTCTTCAAGGTTGAGAAAGACTGGTCCAGATCTTGCAGTTCCAGAATTTGATCGATCTGCCCCCTTGATCAGGATAGATTTCAGCCTGACCCAGACCACGTGGGGCAGAGACAAAGGCAGCCCAAGGAAGGAACACCTGATTGCGTGTTTTGGAGATACTGTGTT
This sequence comes from Crotalus helleri, assembly GCA_024509115.1. NCBI lineage: Eukaryota > Metazoa > Chordata > Lepidosauria > Squamata > Viperidae > Crotalus > Crotalus helleri. The sequence continues at coordinate 4,491,385 of JAKSXO010000035.1, read as the reverse complement.
AGCGTCACTGTTAGATATTTGCTCAGTGACCGCTGAAAGTCACATCAGTGAAAAAAGCAGCTGACAACCATCCTCAGACTTATGACCGTAGCAACACCCTCACATTCCCGTGATCAAAAATCCGGGCACTTGGCAAGGAGCTCGTATTTACGAGGGTCGCAACATCCCGAGGTTCACGCAATCTCCGTTTATGACGTTCGCAGCTGAATTCCAACACGCAAAGACCACGGGGGAGCTAGTTCCACTTAACAACCAGATGAGTCATTTAATGGCAACGATTCTTTAACGGCGAAAGAGGCCATTCAAGCAGTCATGAATCATTTTTAACAACAGTCCTGTTTAACAGCCGAAAGTCTATTCTCAGTTGTACATTGAGGACTACTATGATGGCTTGATTTGGCCAGCCTTGGTCGTAGCCTCCCACCTTGCTCCCACCCAGGGCCAGTGCGAGTAAAACTGAGAGGTTTAAAAAAATAAAATAAAATAGAAGTGAATATGGTCTCCACAATATTAGGATATTAACATGTTTAAAATGGCTAATGGGGATCTACGGGGATGGGGAGCGAGCAGAAATAACTGTGAGCAAGTAACTTATTAACAGGGCTGTTGCATTAAACTCATAAAACACTATTTATGGTAGCGATTGTCTAAATAAATGCAGCAGCTGCTGTACTTTACCAAAAGGGAAGGCTGAGATCTTCAGAGAACTAAATATCTAATTAACAGGGAAAGCAAAGCAAAAAACAAAAAAACCCTCCTTTGAGCTCAAGCTCCGGGTGACTCCGGGGCCACGGAGCTTCCTTAGCAAAAAATAAAGAAGTTTTTTCCACACAGGAAAAAGTCGAAGAAGTCTCGGCCCAGCCTCTCGCCCCCTTGCCTCCTCCTGCTGGCATCTGGGCAGGCGAGGTGTTCCAAGAACACTGCTGAGGTTGGAACCTGTTTGGATAGTCTCTGGAAGTGCTCTGGTCTGGGTATCGTCCTGACTACAGCCTGGCCCTGCAGCCCTGGACCTCTGGAAACACAGAGACAGACAAATAAGATGGATGGATGGATGGATGGATGGATGGATGGATGGATGGGGATGGGATAGGAAAAAAGCAACGGATGGAAACTAGTCAAGGAGAGAAGCAACCTAGAACTAAGGAAGTTTCCTGACAGGCAGAACAATTAACCAGTGGAACTACCTGCCTCCAGAAGTGGTGAATGCTCCAACACTGGAAGTTTTTAAGAAGAGACCGGAGAGCCATTTGTCCGAAGTGGTATAGGGTTGCCTGCTTGACCAGGGGGTTGGACTAGATGACCTCCAAGGTCCCTTCCAACTTTACTATTATTATTATGGATCATGGCACAATCAGCCAGATGTTCAGACTGGATTTGGCATTTTGTCTACCTATCGAGTCCTTACCCAGGACCTGGGATAGGCAGATGTGGATGTTTGATGGTATTACAGGTATCGTCGCAGGATGGAAGCAGTTCCTAGTAAGGCCGCCTTTTGCAATTGACTAATAGCGAATTTGTCAATGCCGATGGTGTTCAAGTGGTGCTCCAGTTTTGGGATTGCACCCAAGGAGCCTATGACTATTGGTACTACCCCTGCTTGCTTTTGCCACAGTCTATTTCTATTTGTAGGTCTTTGTATTTTGTGATCTTCTCCAGTTCTTTCTCGTCTGTTCTGCTGTCTCCAGGCACTGCCACGTCCACTATCCAGACTTTTTTGTCTTTCTTATCGATTATTATTATTATTATTATTATTATTATTATTATTGGGATGGGGAAGGGATGGGATGGGATGGGCAGATAGATCAGGGATCCCTAATGCCCGGTCTGTGGACCAAGCGTTGGGGACCCCTGATCTATCCGTCCATCCCATCCCTTCCGGTTCAAAAACTGGGCCATGCAAACAGGCAAAGCCCCATCCACGGGGTGCAGGCATCACGTGAAACCATGCCCCCTCCAGTCCTTGGGAAAACCTCTCTCCACGGCACCGATTCCTGGTGCCCAAAAAGTTGGGGGGCCACTGGGATAGATGTCAGAGATAAATAGATGAGATAGAGAGACTGATAGAGACATGGATGGATGGATGGATGGATGGATGGATGGATGGATGGATGGATGGATGGAATGGAATTAACCAGTGGAACAACCTGCTTCCAGAAGCAGTGAATGCTCTAACACTGGAGGTTTTTAAGAAGAGACTGGACAGCCATTTGTCCAAAATGGGATAGGGTTTCCTGCCTGAGCAGGGGGTTGGACTAGATGACCTCCAAGGTCCCTTCCAACTTTATTATTATTATTATTATTAATAGGTGAATGAAAATAGGTGAATGGATAAAGAGAAAGAGTGGAGAGTGAAGATAGAAAAAGAGCTAGACCAGTGGTTCTCAACCTGTGGGTCGGGACCCCATTTGGGGTCGAACGACCATTTCACGGGGGTCGCCAAACAAGGCTGTCTGCCTTTTTTTCCCCTTTTGTCTGGCCACGCCTCTGGCACCCGGTGATGTATAAGTGGTTGGGGGGTCATCACAACATGGGGAACTATATTATGGGGTCGGGGCATTAGAAAGGTTGAGAACCACTGAGCTAGACGGACGAGATGACAGACAGGCAGATAGATAAGATAGGATAGAAATATAAAGAGACGGATGAGATAAGAGGGAGGGAGGGATGGGAAGGATGAACAGATATAGATGAGACTGAGAGATTGAGAGATTGGGTGAGATGGGTGGATAGATGGATGGATGACAGGGATGGAATGGATGAACAGATGAATATAGGTGAATGGATAAAGAGAGAGATAAGATAGAAATATAGACGGATGGATAGACAGGCATGGTAGACAGACAGGATAGAAATATATAGAGATATAGATGGATGGGTGGATGGATGACATGGATGGAATGGATGAATACATGAATGGATAAAGAGAAAGAGAGATAAGATAGAAATATAGATGGATGGATGGACAGACAGGCATGATAGACAGACAGGATAGAAATATATAGAGATATAGATGGGTGGGATGGATGGATGACATGGATGGAATGGATGAATAGATGGATATAGGTGAATGGATACAGAGAAAGAAAGATAAGATAGAAATATAGACGGATGGATGGACAGACAGGCATGGTAGACAGATAGGATAGAAATGGATGGGTGGATAGATGGATGGACGGTCAGATAGGCACTTCACCCCAAGGCTTAATTGGCCTGAACTGGACACAAACAAGAGGGAGCATCCAAATTAAATCAATATGACCAAGAGTGGAGCTTTTTTTTTTTTTTTTTCAGCTGAGAAAGCCCATTATGTTTTTAGCCAGCTAGAGAGAAACTGCCTTCGCTTATGTGTGTGTGGCACACAGAAGTAATTTATATTCAGGCAGAGTTAAATGGTCGATACACAGCCACACGAGAGACAGATGGAGAAATGTCAGCATTAAGGGGGAAAAAATGGAGGCGGCACGGCAGCGATTCATCTACCTGAAACAAAAACAGCAGACGGGATTAAAGTAGATTGTTTGCTTGGCGTTCTTTCCGTGCGATAGCTCACAAGGCAAACTTGGTGCAAGGGGGGACCACCGTCCTCCCCCCCCTCTCTCTCTATCTCTCTTTCAAGAGCAACACAGGTATGCCAGCACCTGCAAAAATTAAAATATCCCAAGAAGGAAGAAAAACAGGACGTCATATATCAGTGGTTCTCAACCTGTGGGTCGGGACCCCATTTGGGGTCGAACGACCATTTCACGGGGGTCGCCAAACAACACAGTCCGCCATTTTTTCCCCCTTTTCCTTAGCTGGGCTACTCCCTTTTATTCTATTGGCTTTTGAAAGCCAATAGAAGAGACTCTCTTGAATAGAGTCCAATTCTATTGGCTTTCAAAAGCCAATAGGAATTGTCCAGGCTGTCTCTGCCCTGCTGAGCCTGCCAAAAGTCCCATTCTGCAAACGGTGCTGCACCAGTTGAGTAGTCCTCGACTTACGACCGGTTGAGTAGTCCTCGACTTACGACCGGTTGGGGGTTGCGGCATTAAAAAGGTTGAGAACCACTGTCATATATTAACAGGTCAATCGGCCTGTTGTCAATACTTCTAAAAATGTAGAACGGGCCTAAAGCGGTTTTCTGTAAACGCTTTAAAAATAGCGAGGCAACCATTAAAAGGCGGCGCGGATGGCCAGGATGAAGTCAAACTAATCTTATTTCATCTTTTCACAATAACAATAACAATAATAGAGTGGGAAGGGACCTTGGAGGTCATCTAGTCCAACCCCCTGCTCAGGCAGGAGACCCTATACCATTTCAGACAAATGGCTGTCCGGTTTCTTCTTAAAAACTTCCAGTATTGGAGCATTCACCGCTTCTGGAGGTAGGTTGTTTCACGGGTTAATTGTTCTGACTGTCAGGAAGTTTCTCCTTAGTTCTTTTGATCAGGTGACTTCATTAGTAGATTGTAGGAATGCGGTTGACATAATATATCTTGGCCAGTAAATGATTTTAATACAGTGTTTCTCAACAGTGTTTCTTCAACAGTGTTAATACAGTGTTTCTCAACAGTGTTTCTCAACTTGGCAACTTTGAGACCTGTGGACTTCTACTCCCAGAATTCCCCAGCCAGCACAGGAATTCTGGGAGCTGAGATACACGTGTTTTAAAAGTTGCCATGGTTGGGACGCTGATTTCATAAAGTATCACACTACATTCTGAACACAAGTTAATTAAAAGTGTGGGCAATCCAGAAAGGATTAGGCAACACCCAAACTATTCCAATGCATTCTGATAACCTAGCTTTATTACAGATTTTAGAAACGTTATATATAATAATACAAACTTCAAACTTTATGCCCGTTTCCCACCCTCAAGGCTAAGAGTGGGCCATTACTTTTTTTTCAAGTTATGGATGGATGGATGGATAATGTGATAGATAGATAGATAGATAGATAGATAGAGAGAGAGAGAGAGAGAGAGAGAGAGAGAGAGAGAGAGAGAGACAGACAGACAGACAGACAGACAGACAGACAGACAGACAGACACAGGATAGGTAGAGATAGAGAGAGAGAGAGAGAGAGAGAGAGAGAGAAAGATAAAGATGGATGGATGGATGGATATAGACAGACAGACATAGATAGATAGATAGATAGATAGATAGATAGATAGATAGATAGATAGATAGATAAAGAGGGATGGATGGATAGATGGATGGATATAGACAGACAGACAGACAGACATAGATGACAGATAGATAGATAGATAGATAGATAGATAGATAGATAGATAGATAGATAGATAGATAGATAGATAGATAGATAATAGATGGATGGATGGACGGATGGTAGAGATAGGGATAGGGATAGGGATAGGGATAGGGATAGGGATAGGGATAGGGATAGATAGATAGATAGATAGATAGATAGATAGATAGATAGATAGATAGATAGATAGATAATGGATGGATGGACGATGGTAGAGATAGGGATAGGGATAGGGATAGGGATAGGGATAGGGATAGGGATAGGGATAGGGATAGGGATAGGGATAGGGATAGGGATAGATAGATAGATAGATAGATAGATAGATAGATAGATAGATAGATAGATAGATAGATAGATAGATAGATAGATAATAGATGGATGGATGGACGGATGGTAGAGATAGGGATAGAGATAGGGATAGGGATAGGGATAGATAGATAGATAGATAAATAGATAGATAGATAGATAGATAGATAGATAGATAGATAGATAGATGATAGATGGATGGATGGACGGATGGTAGAGATAGGGATAGAGATAGGGATAGGGATAGATAGATAGATAGATAGATAGATAGATAGATAGATAGATAGATAGATAGATAGATAGATAGATAGATAGATAGATAGATGATAGATGGATGGACGGATGGTAGAGATAGGGATAGGGATAGGGATAGGGATAGGGATAGGGATAGATAGATAGATAGATAGATAGATAGATAGATAGATAGATAGATAGATAGATAGATAGATAGATAGATAGATAGATAGATAGATAGATAGATAATAGATGGATGGATGGACGGATGGTAGAGATAGGGATAGAGATAGGGATAGGGATAGGGATAGATAGATAGATAGATAGATAGATAGATAGATAGATAGATAGATAGATAGATAGATGGATGGATGGACGGATGGTAGAGATAGGGATAGAGATAGGGATAGGGATAGGGATAGATAGATAGATAGATAGATAGATAGATAGATAGATAGATAGATGATGGATGGATGGACGGATGGTAGAGATAGGGATAGAGATAGGGATAGGGATAGGGATAGGGATAGATAGATAGATAGATAGATAGATAGATAGATAGATAGATAGATAGATAGATAGATAGATAGATAGATAGATGGATGGATGGATGGATGGATGGATGGATGGATGGATGGATGGATGGATGGATAGATAGATAGATAGATAGATAGATAGATGGATGGATGGATGGATGGACGGATGGTAGAGATAGGGATAGAGATAGGGATAGGGATAGGGATAGGGATAGGGATAGGGATAGGGATAGATAGATAGATAGATAGATAGATGGATGGATGGATGGATGGATGGATGGATGGATGGATGGATGGATGGACGGATGGTAGAGATAGGGATAGAGATAGGGATAGGGATAGGGATAGATAGATAGATAGATAGATAGATAGATAGATGGATGGATGGATGGACGGATGGTAGAGATAGGGATAGAGATAGGGATAGGGATAGGGATAGATAGATAGATAGATAGATAGATAGATAGATAGATAGATAGATAGATAGATAGATAGATAGATATAAAGATGGATGGATGGATGGATACAGACAGACAGACATAGATGATAGATACCAGTATAGAGAAATTGATAGACACAGAGGGATGAAATGGATGGATGGATGGATGGATGTAGGTGAAAGGATGGAGACAGATAAGATAGAAATAGAAATAGACAGATGAGATGGATGAATGGATGAGATGGATGGATAGACAGATAAAAAAACAGAAAGACAGATGCCTGAGATGGATAGATGGGTCGGTGGGTTTATAATTTTAGTTATTTGTTCATGTTGTTAACTATTTGGAATGTCACTGTATTGTAGAAAGGCACAACTAAGCACATGAATAAAAACACGGCTTAAGGACAGGGGCTACTGTGCAAGGAAGGGGGTCTCAACACGATTTGAGCTGAAAGGCTTTTTTTTTTGATCCCATAGAATGAAGAATGCTGAAATATGCATACATGCATAGACATACCCGCCCACATGCACAAACACACACACACAGCAAGACATATCCAAGGAAGCAAACTAAAAAAAGAATATGGAAAGAAATGGTATTTTTCTTTAAAAAAAAAAAGATTTTGCAAAAAAAAATTCTTTTAAAGAATAACTGCCCTCGTTTCTAACACTTTCCATTTATTTGTGTATGTTATAGACCACCACAATCCATTACAACTAGCTCCTGAGCTCATTCCTGTCATATGAAAAGAATATTGATATAAAGTAATATAGCGTTGAAGAGAGCCAATTTAGTCTAGTGATTAAAACCTTGACCCAAAACCCAGGAGACGGTGAGTTCTAGTCCCGCCTTAGGCCTGAAAGCCAGCTGGGTGACTTTGGGCCAATCACCAGGAGACTGGGAGTTCTAGTCCCGCCTTGGGCCTGAAAGCCGGCTGGGTGACTTTGGGCCAATCACCAGGAGACTGGGAGTTCTAATCCCGCCTTAGGCCTGAAAGCTGGCTGGGTGACTTTGGGCCAATCACCAGGAGACTGGGAGTTCTAGTCCCGCCTTAGGCCTGAAAGCCGGCTGGGTGACTTTGGGCCAATCACCAGGAGACTGGGAGTTCTAGTCCCGCCTTAGGCCTGAAAGCCGGCTGGGTGACTTTGGGCCAATCACCAGGAGACTGGGAGTTCTAGTCCCGCCTTAGGCCTGAAAGCCGGCTGGGTGACTTTGGGCCAATCACCAGGAGACTGGGAGTTCTAGTCCCGCCTTGGGCCTGAAAGCTGGCTGGGGGGACTTTGGGCCAATCACCAGGAGACGGCGAGTTCTAGTCCCGCCTTAGGCATGAAAGCATCTGGGTGCCTGGGTCATCCTATCTCAGCCTATCTACCTCACAAGGTTGTTGTTTGGGGAAAATAGAAGGAAGGAGTATTAGATATGTTTGCTACTTTGAGATGAGAAAAAGTGCAGAGCAACTAAGATGATTAAAGGCCTGGAGACTAAAACATATGAAGAACGGCTGCAGGAATTGGGTATGGCTAGTCTAGAGAAAAGAAGGACTAGGGGGGGACAGGATAGCAGTCTTCCAGTATCTCAGGGGCTGCCCCAAGGAAGAGGCAGTCAAGCTAATCTCCAGAGCACCTGAAGGCAGGACGAGAAGCAACGGGTGGAAACTGATCAAGGAGAGAAGCAACGTGGAACTAAGGAGAAACTTCCTGACAGAACAATTAACCAGTGGAACAACCTGCCTCAAGAAGCAGTAAATGCTCCAACACTGGAGGTTTTTAAGAAGAGACTGGACAGCCATTGGTCTGAAATGGTATAGGGTGTCCTGACTGAGCAGGGGGTTGGACTAGAAGACCTCCAAGGTCCCTTCCAGCTCTATTCAAATTGAGTTATAATAAATAATAATAGAGGAGGGGTAAAAACCAAATGAATGAAAAGGAAGGCAGTGAAATTTTTTCCCCCATATTTTTGCATGACAAGTTACAGGAATTAACTTGTGGAAAAAAAAATCCCCAGGAGTCCTGCTTGGGTCTCAAAGCAGATTGAGGAACGTAGAAGAGCAAATTTTCAGATAATAGTAATAATAATAATAATAATAATAATAATAATAATAATAGAGTCGGAAGGGACCTTGGAGGTCATCAAGTCCAACCCCCTGCTCAGGCAGGTAACCCTATACCATTTCAGACAAATGGCTGTCCAGTCTCTTCTTAAAAACCTCCAGTGTTGGAGCATTCACCACTTCTGGAGGCAGGTTGTTCCACTGGTTAATTGTTCTCACTGTCAGGAAGTTTCTCCTTAGTTCCAGGTTGCTTCTCTCCTTGATGAGTTTCCATCCGTTGAGGTCCACAAATCATAAAAGATCCAAGGGTCCCCATGCTGGCTCAGGAATTCTGGGAGTTGAAGTCCACGAGTCATAAAAGAGCCAAGGTTCTCCACCCCTGCCCTAGACCATTTCGGACAAAGGGCTGTCCAGTCTCTTCTTAAAAACGTCCAGTGTTGGAGCATTCACCGCTTCTGGTGGCAGGTAGTTCCACTGGTTAATTAATTAATTAATTAATGGAGATGATCTGTCCACAACAAATTAGGAGTTTGGCTTTTCATCTCAGCTATTTCTTCTTTGCTAAGATCCCAGGCAGCTAGCTCAGCCTCCAATTCTGGAAGAGAAGCAGATTGAGGAGGAGGAAGAGGAAAAACTGCTCCCTCTTCTGTGATATTTACCAGAAAGCAGTAAACTGGGTAGAATCCACGTGCTGGCATCTTCAGGTCCACACCACCCAAAAAAATAAATAAATAAAAATCAAATTGCTTCAGCAAAAGCAGAAAATCAGAGCTGACATGCTGGCTGATTGTATCTTTAAGGCTGCAACCATCCAAGGTCTTGGGCTTTAGAAATTATTAGAAATGGGGAGAAGACTGAAGGAAAAGACTATCTGGAGTCAAGCCAGAAAATAATAAAATATAAAATGTAAAATATAAGTAAAATATAAAATATAACATATAAAATAAAATATAAAGTATAATATATGTATGGATAGATAGATATAGATACATAGATATAGATAGATATGCAGATATAAATATAAATATAAACAAACATAGATGTAAACATATATAGAGAGATATAGAGATATAAATAGACATATAAACAGATATATATATAAATATACATCTGCATACCTATACCTGTGAAAATCTACGAAAACAAATAGAGATATATATAGATACAAATATAAATATAAACATATAGAGATTGATAGAGAGATATAAATATAAATAGATATATATAAATATCTATATTAGATACATATATACAGATATAGATTTTCATAAAGATACACACACACAAATGTTCAACCAAACCTGAGCTCCAAATTTCTTTGTTGCTAAGCGAGAAGTTTGTCAAGTGATCTTTGCTCCATTTTATGACCTTTCTTGCCACAGTTGTTAAGTGAATCACCGCAGTGGTTAAGTCAGTAACCACGGTCGCTAAGCGAATCCAGTTTCCCCCACTGATTTTGTTCGCCACAAGGTTGCAAAAGGGGATCACGTGATCTCCCCGCAGGATGCTGCGACCGTCGTAAATACGAGTCAGTTGCCAAGTGTCTGAATTTTGGTCACGTGACCGTGGGGATGCTGCGACGGTCGTAAGTGTGAAAAATAACCGTGCCGCCTTTTTCGGTGCCGTTGTAAATGTGAACGGTCACTAAATGAACTGTCGGAAGTGGAGGGCTACCTGTGGGACACAGGGCAGAGAGCAGCAGCCTTTGAACGCCAACTTTCTCCTTGCATAAAAAGGCAAGGACCCCCCCCCCAAGATAAGATAAGATAGATAAGATAACCTTTATTGTCATTTTTATACTGTGGGCATAATGGCACACATCAAAAATGAAATTGAGTTGCCCGCTCACAAAGTGAAACACATCCATGACAGGCCAAATCACCAGGCCTAGATTTAAATCTTTAAGGATGATGGTTTTTTTTCAAATTCAATGTTTAATTCAAATCCTTGCACAGGCTCAGCGGAAGGGATCCATCTCCTTCACCTTTAGAGACCACAAACTCCGGGCCTTCCGCTTTGCAGAAAACATGGAAGGGAAATTTCTCCTGGGCAACACAGCCTCTTCCCCACTCCAATCAGTAGCACAAAACCGCTGGTCTCCCTTGCTCCATTGCCACACTTGCAGCAAAACCCGAGAAAGATCCATCCAAGTTAATAACCCTGGCTTGACAGTTACCAAAAATAATTTTTTTTAAAAAAAAATGAATACTAATCCTTGGAGGGAAGATTTCTTCCATTCAAAGAGAGAGCAAAGTGTTTTCCAATTTATGCATCAACGAGAAAAGAGGATGGGGGACAAATTCTGTCCCCCCCACCCACTCCCAAAAAACACACACACCCCAAATGCCTAAAATCAGCCACGTCTTGCTAAATTTAAGCCCTGCTATGCAAACTGCCAGGGTGTCGTTTCCCCCCCACCCCACCCCGTCCCCAGGCAATTAGCATCTGACAGCCCAGATGCAGACCAAGGCAGCATCTTGCGAGGCGTTCACACGAAAGCAACAACAGGACCACATTTTTGCCAAAACTCTGCACAGCCACACAGGGTGTGTGCCATCCGAGCCAAGAACGGAGAGGTTGGCATCCAGCTGGCGCCTTGCAAAGCTCAGACAGGGCAGAGGCAATACGGTGTCCATTGGCCCTCTCCAAGCAAGCCACCTGGCCCTTTTGCACAAGCCAAGATCAGATCCAGTCTGCCCGGATTTTGGAGGGGGGGGGTTCAAGAGGGCCAAGAAGGATGTCCCCCCTCCCCAAAGTGGAAACCCTTGCAGAAAAATCAGAGAGAGAAAGAGATCAAGCGAGGGATTTGCAAAGCTGGAGGCAAGGGAGAGAAATGGGCCAGCTGCATATCCATCCTCGCCCTTGGGTGCTCCAAGCTTGTTCCAGGCTAAGCCTCGCACACGCTCGCACCCCCGGCTTTGACACACACACACACACACACAGACACACACCCCACCCAAATGCAGACCTTTGCCCTCTCAATGCACCACCAAGCAGCTGCAGCCCACCGGAGCCACGGAAGGCAGGTGCCCACATTTGCCCTCCCTCCGTGGAGGAGCAGTGCCACCTTTTCCAAGGTCCGTCGCGCACCATGGCGTGCCCACCTCGTCGTCCTTCAGAACTCCTTCCGTTGGGGGATCCGAGCAAGCCCCCCCCCCAGATATATATCCAAGCCTCTGCCTTCCCCCCCCCCTCCTCACTCATCCTCCACCCTGCAGCCTCCATGCTGCTTTTGCACATCTCCGCAAGAGCTTCCGTCCGCCCTACCCATCCTTCAGCCCCACTCGGCTGGCTGGCCGGGTGCCCAAGGAAAAAGACCCCCCCACACACACACACACTAAACCCACACACGTTTCCACCACCCCCCCTTCGCCAGGCCACGGCAACAGCCGTAAAAGCTTGCAACGATCCAGGGCCACAGCCTCAACGCAAAGCGTGCCAGCCTTTCAGAGGCTCACTTGCGATTCGAATTGCTCCCCCCTCTCATCCCAAAATCTATTGCGTGCCAGGGGAAAGGAGCCCCTTAAAAAGCAGATATCCCCCCCCCCCAAATCTTGAAGCCAGATTCTTCCTCCTCCTCCTCCTCCTCCTCCTCCTCCTCCTCCTCCCCACCCCAGGACATTATAGCAAAGCAATCTGGCCCGGTGGGGGGGGGGAAGAGGGAGGAAGCAGCACCTGCAGCAAAAGGATGGGTGAAAGCAGGTGCCATGCCAAGGGGGGGGTCCCTCCAAAGAGGCCTCTGGGGAAAGGCGGAGGAGGGGGGAAGGTCAGGTGGAGGAGGCAGGGGCCAGAAGAAGGGGGGGAGTGCAGAATGACACCCCCTCTGGGGAGCAAGATGGGGTGGGGGGTCCTATAGGGGAGCAACCTATGGACCCCCCCAAGCAGGAGGAAAATGGGGACTGGAGGAGCACCCCAAAGGGCCCTGCCCCCCCCCTTGCAGAGAAGCAGGTCAGCTGGAAGGGAGTGGGGGGGAGGAGAAAGATTGGGGTGCAAGAGAAGAACCCCAATCCTGGGGGGGCTCTGGCTGGGGGGGGCTCGTCCCAAGGGGGAGGAAGGATTTTGACGCCCCCAATTAGAGGGGAGGGGGAGAGGGGGCTCCTGCGGAGAGGAGGGGGCCGCGCCAAGCCCAGGCTGCGGATGATGGGAGCCGTGGTGACGACGCGGGGAGCGCAAGGGCGAGGGGAGGCATGGCTGCTGCTGGAGGAGACCCCCCCCAAGGACGCAGCTGCATCCAGGGGGTCCCCTAAGCGGGGCCAGCCGGGAAAGAGGGTCGCGGAGGGGGGGGGGGTCCTACCTCTCCGCCATCTTCGCCCGGGCCGGCGGGGTGGTCACCGGGCGCGGCGAGGGGCGGCGGCCCCCGCCCGGCAGCCCATGGCCCCGGCAGCGCTGCGGCTCCCGCTCCGCCGCCGCCGCCTCCCGGCCGCCGACTGGCCACAGCGCGGCCGGCACACAGGCTCCGCCCCCGCCGCGTCCCGCCGTCACCACCGACAACCAGCCTCAGCCAATCGCGCTCGTTGAAGGGCGGGGCCGAGCCGGACGGGATCCGCCCTCCCCACGCCTTCTGTTTCTCCTCCCTCGCCCGCTGCACCCCCCCCCGCCCGAGGCCTCACGGGAGATGTAGTCTACCGTCGCCTGCGCCGGCAGCCATGTTGGGCCTGGAGCTGCCAAGAGAGAGGCGCTCTTCCCATGCCCAGAAGCCCCTACGTTACGTATCATTCTTTTAGGCTTCCAGGCTTGTTCTAGTGGCCCTATCTATTTGCCTCTGTTCATACTAAACCATGATGTACACTGTCATGGTTTATTGGTGCCAGGCATACCAGAAGTTGACCTATAAACAGTGGTATAGAATAGAAGAGAAGAGAAGAGAAGAGAAGAGAAGAGAAGAGAAGAGAAGAGAAGAGAAGAGAAGAGAAGAATAATAGGAACTGAATGGAACAGAACAGAATAGAACAGAATAAGGAATGGAACAGAACAGAACAGAATAGAATAGAATAGAATAGAATAGAATAGAATAGAATAGAATAGAATAGAATAGAATAGAATAAGGAATAGAATAGAATAGAATAGAATAGAATAGAATAGAATAGAATAGAATAGAATAGAATAGAATAGAATAGAATAATAGGAACTGAATGGAACAGAACAGAATAGAACAGAATAAGGAATGGAACAGAACAGAACAGAACAGAACAGAACAGAATAGAATAGAATAGAATAGAATAGAATAGAATAGAATAGAATAGAATAATAGGAATCGAATGGAACAGAACAGAATAGAACAGAATAAGGAATAGAATAGAATAGAAGAATAGAATAGAACAGAATAAGTAATAGAATAGACAAATAGAATAGAATGGAATGGAATAGAATAGAATAGAATAGAATAGAATAGAATAGAATAGAATAGAATAGAATAGAATAGAATAGAGTTGGAAGGGATCTTGTAGGTCATCTAGTCCAACCCCACACCCTACCTACACCATTTCTGACTGCATTCTTTCCCACCGAAAACATCCCATTATTGTTTTGCCATAGATAACCCCACATACTGGTGAAAATAGACCTCAGGGCACAAAGCAGCTGCTTTTAAACCAAGGTTTTCCCAAAAGTGCTTTTTCAAAAGGCAACTGGGTTTTGTTATCTCCTTGAAGACGTTTCACTTCTCATCCAAGAAACTGAGGAAGCTTCTTGGATGAGAAGCAAAACGTCTTCAAGGAGAAAAACCATAACCCGGGTGATTGAGATTTTCCATGTACATTAAACCAAGATTTGTTTGAATAAGCCATATTTAGCTAAGTTTGTTAAGCAGTTAAAAGCAACAGTCCACATTAATCCAAGAGTGCACGGTATAAAACATGCCTGTAGTACGGTCTTCGCTAATGAATGAAAAATTTTGTGCATGTTTAGTAATAATGTTTTGCCCCAGGACATGCAGGAAAAAGAGAAGAGCAAATAGCAAAAAATAAAAAATACATAGTTTGCAAATAGGTGAGCATAACCAGCAATTATTTTTCTAGGCATTAGTTTACAACGTAGTTTACAAAATAGTATTTGTAAATACAAAATACCATTTGTACTTGCACAGTTTAGTGGATTCCGCCTTGAACTCAGTTGGAAAAGCAGTTAAAGTTAGAAGAAGAAGAAAGTGAGTGAAACAGAGCGACAGATACAGATGTTATTGACAGCCACACAGATGATATGCAGCTGAAAGTTGGATTTTGAAGAAGTAGGATGGGAAGAATATTGATGCCTTTCATCTTGGGTGTTGGAGAAGACTTGAGAAGACTTTGGATAGTCAAGAAAACAAATCATTACTAATGGAAAAGAATATTTGTACCTAAGGGTTCAAATGTCAGGTCCTTAGCACTCTGTGAACATGGTTGATTTATTGCAGACATTTAATGATCCAACTAGGCAACATCATCAGTACAAGAAGGGAATGGGAATGAGATTTTGAGGGGGGAGGAAGAGGAAAGGAAGAAGAAGCAGCAGAAGAGGAAGAGGAAGAGGAGGAGGAGGAGGAGGAGGAGGAGGAGGAAAAGTAGATGGACTCAGCTATAGTGCACCATTGAAAGACTTAAAAGAACAGGTTAGGGACAAATCATCCTGGAGAAAAATCTACTTAATGTGATTGGTAAGACTAACTTTTAAGGCATAAAATCGATCGATCGATTGATGGTATAGATCAGTGGTTCTCAACCTGTGGGTCGGGACCCCATTTGGGGTCGAACGACCATTTCTCGGGGGTCGCCAAACAAGGCTGTCTGCCATTTTTCCCCCCTTTTCTTTGGCCATGCCCCTGGCACCCGGTGATGTATAAGTGGTTGGGGGTCACCACAACATGGGGAACTGTATTATAGGGTCGCAGCATTAGAAAGGTTGAGAACCACTGGTATAGATAGAGCTGTAAATACCCAGAGGCTCGGTCTGAAGGACAGAAAGATCTTGTCTGGAAGAAACAGGAACAATTTTGGAACAGGATTATCGACTGATTGATGATCAATCAATTAGCTGGCTTTTATTCAATGGAATAATGCTATTTGTACATATCTATCTATCTCTATTTATCTTTATCTGCCTCCAGAAGTTGTGAATCTCCAACACTGCAAATTTTTAAGAAGAAACTGGACAGCTATTTTTGCCTGAGCAGGAGGTTGGACTAGAAGACCTCCAAGGTCCCTTCCATTATTATTATTATTATTATTATTATTATTATTATTATTATTATTATTATTATTATTATTATTAATCATTGCACAGTCAGCCAGATGTTCAGACTGCATTTGGCATTTTTGACTACCTGTCGAGTCCTTCCCAAGGACCTGGGATAGGCAGATGTGGATGTTTGATAGTATTACAGATCTTGTCGCAGGATGGAAGCAGTTCCTAGGAAGGCCACCTTTTGCAATTGACTAATGGCAAATTTGTCGATGCCGATGATGGTGTTCAAGTGGTGCTCCAGTTGTTTTGGGATTGAACCCAAGGCGCCTATTATTATTATTATTATTATTATTATTATTATTATTATTATTATTACTATTACTATTACTACTACTAATATATATATAATTCCTGAGCCAGCATGAGGGAAACTTTGGCCCCTTCATGACTTGTGGACTTCAACTCCCAGAATTCCTGAGCCAGCATGGCTCAGCTTGGAAACCTCTCCCTTTCCCCTCAGCATGGCTGGCTCAGGAATTCTGGGAGTTGAAGTCCACGAGTCATAAAAGAGCCAAGGTTGCCTTACTCCTGGGCTAGGGGATTCTGGGATTGCCTATAAATTTAATTAATTAAATAACCTAAAATAAATATTCTCAGCGGGGCAAAATGTCTAGAGAGGCAGATCAGTTCTTTTCCGTTGGCAGCTTCCCGACAGAGATTGCCCAAGCCTTAGATTTCCCAATAGGGGCAAGTGGGGTTAGGCTACATGATCTCGCGGAACCCCTCCAACTTCACCCACTCGTTTCCACGTTTGCTCCGATTTCCTGAACCTGCTTTTGCAGGGGGAGGGTCTAAGGAGTCCCCAAGAACATACCCCAGGCTGTCCAGTTGTTTATGCCACCCACCCAATTTTGGTGAGCTTCCTTTTCTCTTACGGAACACAGCTTTAAGCCAGGGCACCCGCACGTGCACACACACACACACACATACATACACACACACACACACACACACACACAAACACACCGCTTTTCTCCATGGGGCTTTTCAAAGGCTTGGCTAAAGCCCCCCGAGAGGCCACCTTGGCCTTTGGGGGCTGTGATGCGGATCAGTGACTAATCAGGAGATGCTTGCATCTCTCGCCACGACAACCGGTAACAGTGTTGCCATGGAAGCAGGCTGCGGGGGGGGGGTGGAGTTGGGTCCCCTTTCCTTCCATTGGAATTGCTGAATAAATGTTTAATCGCCTGTTCGATAAAAACAATTATTGGCACGGGCGATTCTTGAAGATGTCGTTCTAAGGGTTTAACTCTGGTTTTTTCATTCAAAATAGAGCTGGAAGGGAACTTGGAGGTCTTCTAGTCCAGCCCCCTGCTCAGGCAGGAAACCCTATACCATTTCTGACAAGTGACTGTCCAGTCTCTTCTTAGAAACCTCCAGCGTTGGCACACCCAAAACGTTTATCTACATTTTGATCTTCCGGTCCCATTCTTGGATCTGTGGGCACAAGACCGAATTATGAATAAAGTTAAATAAATAAATCTTGCTTCCATGGGTTTGTGAGTTTAAATGCAGCAGTGTTTCTCAATAGGGTTAAGAATGAGTGGTCCCGTAGAATAGAATAGAATAGAATAGAATAGAATAGAATAGAATAGAATAGAATAGAATAGAATAGAATAGAATAGAATAGAATAGAATAGAATAGAATAGAATAGAATAGAATAGAATATATGGAATGCAATGTAATGTAATGTAATGGAACAGAATGGAACGGAATGGAACAGAACAGAATAGAATAGAATAGAATAGAATAGAAAATATGGAATGGAATGGAATGGAATAGAATAGAGTAGAATAGAATAGAATAGAATAGAATAGAATAGAATAGAATAGAATAGAATAGAATAGAATAGAATAGAATAGAATAGAATAGAATAGAATAGAATAGAATAGAATAGAATATATGTAATGTAACTGAACGGAACAGAATAGAAAATATGAAATGGAACGGAATAGAATAGAATAGAATAGAAAATATGGAATGGAATGGAACGGAATAGAATAGAATAGAGTAGAATAGAATAGAATAGAATAGAATAGAATAGAATAGAATAGAATAGAATAGAATAGAATAGAATAGAATAGAATAGAATAGAATATATGTAATGTAACGGAATGGAACGGAACAGAATAGAAAATATGAAATGGAACGGAACGGAATAGAATAGAATATTCTTTATTGGCCAAATGTGATTGGAGACACAAAGAATTTCTCTCTGGTGCATAAACTCTCAGTCTACATACAAGCAATACAGTCATAGACCATAGCTCATAGATCATCAGGTACACTCCTATATCATAAGATACAACCAACAAAGTGATAGGAATAGGTAATAGGAGAGGTGAGAAGGATAATAGTAATACAGTCCTGCTGCTTGATTAGACCTCCTTGGCATCAGACAATGCTGTGGGAATAGAAGAGAATATTTTCTTTGGCCAAGGGTGGTTAGTCGCCCAAGGAATTGTCGGGGCTGGAAAGGCAGCCAAGGGGAAGGGTCCCTGTCACGTTGGATTGTGTGCAACCTCTTTCTTCGTGACAACACGCAACTGTCTCCCTCTGCGACGGGTGCTCCAGAGAAGGATGAAGACTTTCAAAGCCTTCAAGGTTTTCAGTAGACTTCGCCCATCTGGTGCCCTCAAATGTCTTGGATTATAGCTCCCACCAGCTTATCCAGCACAGTCAAAATCGCTGGAAAGCCTTGTTATGAGGGGAGGGGGAGGAGGAGGAGGAGGAGAAATGGGGGAGGGGGGAGGGGAAGGGAAGGGAAGAAGGTAAATGGAAAATAGAGGAAGGAATGGGAAGAGGGAGGGAGAGGAGGAAGGGGAAGGGAAGGAGAAGGGAAAGGGATAGAGGGAGAAGAGGGAGGAGAAAGGGCAGGGCAAGGGGGAGGGGTGGGGAAAGGAAGGGAAAGGAAAGGAAAGGAAAGAAGGAAGGGAACGAAGGGGAAAGGGAGGGAAGGGAAGGGAAGAAGGGAAGAAAGAGGGAAGGGGAGGGGAGGGGAAGGGAGGAAGAGAGAGGGAAGGGGAAGATAGAGGAAAGGGAAGGGGAAAGGGAGGGAAGGGAAGGGAAGAAGGGAAGAAAGAGGGAAGGGGAGGGGAGGGAGGGGAAGGGAGGAAGAGAGAGGGAAGGGGAAGATAGAGGGAAGGGAAGGGAAGAAGGGAAGAAAGAGGGAAGGGGAGGGGAGGGGAGGGAAGGGAGGAAGAGAGAGGGAAGGGGAAGATAGAGGGAAGGGAAGGGGAAAGGGAGGGAAGGGAAGGGAAGAGAGAGGGAAGAGAAGGGGAGGGGAGGGAAGAGAAGGGAAGAGAAGGGAAGAGAGAGGGAAGGGGAGGGAAGAGAAGGGGAGGGGAGGGGAAGGGGGGAAGAGAGGGAATGGAAGAGAGAGGGAAGGGAAGCAAAAGGTAGGGAGGGAGGGAAGGGAAGGGAAGAGAAAGAGAAGGGATGGGAA